>CAJHQP010001455.1:0-114600 GCA_905132765.1 Moricandia arvensis | reverse complement strand
ACTTATTGTCACGTTTTGTTTAAGTGGTTGAAATTTTTAGATATTAAAAAATTTAATTTATGTAGCATATTATGAATAATCTCCTTTAAACAATATTTGGGAATAAAGGCAAACATTCCTCGGTTCCCAGTTATAGAAAGAATTTGTATTTTTTTCTAAAGTGTAAATATCATTTCACGAAATGAAAAGTTAAAGTTTACAAATTGCAAGACCTTTATAACTTGATCACACGGCAAAAAAGGTAAAAAAACATGGGAATAAAGATTATCGATACAATAGCCATTCTTCTTGTAACGAACATGAATATCAGTAGCGATACAAACTAGATGAACCCAAACGAAAGGTCTCGCCATGACAGGCGAAATGAACAACGAACAACAGACCAAACACAAGTCGGGTAAAAGAAAGGGGCAGCATCACCATTCGAGAGGCCTTACTACTTCCTCTAGAAGTTAAGTGAAACATGAAGCACAATAAAACGAAGAAACTCCAATTAGCCGAAGAGCAAAACTTACAAATCAATTTCAGGTTCACAAGAGACCGTAAAATCTGAGAAGGAGCTAAATCAACGCGCCACTCCCGTCACGTTGAAAAGGGAGATCTCACGGCGGATCACACCCGAGTTTCCATTCCAGTTAGGTGGCTAGATGAGATGATTTGTCTGTCGGGACAAGACTTACAGAAAGGCAAAGAGAGGGAATAGGAATCCCGATGCCGCTGTAGACAACGACCCTTGTCGAACTCTCTAAACGTTGAAATAGGCAGAGCTAGAACCACAATTTACAAACCGTGACTGCAAGTATCGTCGGGAATAAGCGTACCAGAGAGAATGACTGACACGACGGGGAAGGAGCAGGCCCTCTCACAGCACCAGCCGGTGTTGGAGAGGCAAATCTGAGACTAGGGTAGGCCTGGGCATCCGGGTCCTCGGGTCGGGTTCGGGTCGGGTCTTTTCAGGTTCGGGTCCTTCGGGTCCTAGAGATTTAGACCCATATAGGTACTTTAAAAAATTCGGGTCGGTTCCGGGTCGGTCTTATCGGGTCCGGGTCGGTTCGGTGTCCACTTATCTCGTACCCGCATATACCTAAATTTTTTCGGTTTCTTTATTGTATCGGGTCGGATCCAGGATTTCGGGTCCGTTTTCGGAGTCGGTTCCTGATATTTCGGGTCGTGTTTACATATTTTTGGGTCTAAATCTGTGTTTTCGGGTCTACTTGTACAGTAACCTGCAACGGTTACCCGAACCTCAAACCTGCAATTTGGAAACCCCATAACGAAAAAAAACACTTCTGAAACTGCAGTAGTGCAATTACCGTAACCATAACTAATAAACTTAAAACATGATCAAGTTACCATTCAAAACACACACAAAAAAAATCATTAAGTCTAATAATCTTCGGTTCCAAAAATACCCGATCGGGTCCCGGGTCGGTTATGGACCGAACCTGCTACCTACGGGTCCTCCATCATTAGACCCAATAGGGCAAAATCTCGGTTCCGGTTCTGGACCCGAACCTGTATTTTCGGGTTGGTTCCGGGTCGGGTCTCGGATACAGGTTAAAATGCCCAGGCCTAACTTAGGGACTATTCATTTCTAGCCGAATCTGCGACTTAGGGATCAAAATAGATATTATTGAGACTGTTCGTTTATTGTCTAGATGAATCGGATAAATACACTCATATTGGTTCTTTATCTTCAATCCCATTTATATAAATTTAGTACACAAATTACTAATATATCATTGTTTTGAATTATTCATATTTTATTTTTGTTCATTGTATTTAAGTTTTATTAATTATATAATTATGTTAAAATATGATTTTGGCATAAAATATATTTTTGTGGTTTTTAGCAGAAAATACATATTCATGATTTAGCGAGAAATTTGTTTTTTTTTATTATTTTAACAAAAAGTAATTTTGTGGGGTTTGTTGGGAAAATGATTTTTTTTGTTTTGACGGGAAAAATGCGGTTATATTGAAAACATGTTTTTAGAGTTATGGCGGAAACACGTTTTTTCGATTTTAGCAGGAAAATGCATTTTCGGGTTTGGTGGAAAACACACATTTTCGGTTTTAGCGGGAAAATGTGTTTTTGAAGTTTGGCAGGAAAACACGTTTTCGTTTTTTTTTTGCTGGAAAATGCATTTTAGTAGTTTTGACAGGAAAATGTTTTTTTTTTCCAGTTTTGCGATTTTGGCGAAAAAAATGCGTTTTATGAATTTTGCGGGAAAAATGCATTTTCGTTTTTTGGCTGGGAAAATGTATTTTTGCATTTTCGCGATTTTGGCGGGAAAACATGTTTTTTGCTATTTTGCAAGAAAATAAGTTTTTGTGATTTTGGTAGGATAACACATTTTTGCTATTTTTGGTGGAAAACTATGTTTTGTGCTTTTGGCGGGAAAATGCATCTCTACCTTTTTACAGTTTTAATGGGGAAGCATTTTTTTTGTAATTTTACCGGGAAAATGCATGTTTGCATTTTTTGTAGTTTTTTGCGGAAAAGTGCATTTTTACGATTTAGCAGAATAATGCATATTCACGATTTTAGCGAGAAAATGCGTTTTTTTGGTTTACAAAAGAATGTATTTTTGCGATTTTTGGCGAAAAATGCGTTTTTGTTATTTTTTCGTGAGTGTAAAAATGATAATATTTTAAATTTGTAATTTGTGATTATTATCAGGGACATAATAGACTTTATATCATTTTGATAAAATCATCTCCATCGAGATGATTCGATTTGGTTTACCTAGATTTTTAAAAATTAAGCGTAAATTTATAAAACTCAATGAGATGAACCGAGATCACTTGTAATTTAAAGTCAAAACGAACAAAACTCTTATATCTATCCAAATGACTCATTGAACGGTCAAACCAACAACTCCTTAGACGAGAGAAAGAGCCGAACAAGTTGGAAGAGGTAATTTGGGGGCGCTTGGAAATCGATAAATTTTAGGACAGTTAGGTACATCCAACACCCCTTTGTAAATCAAACACCCCTTTTGTTAAGGGATCAAAAGCAAAGACAAGACACAAGATTGTTTGGTAGTTAAGACTACTTATGTTTTGTTTTTTCATTGATTAAATAGAAAAGAGATTGGAGTCATGGACTCCTACAAAACAGGAATGATGGGAAATATGGAGTTACAACTCCTAACAAACGGGAACGTGAAAACAACGTGCAAAAGTAATTCCTAAAGACTAGTTCTTTTATTTGAATAAGCAAATACTAAGGATTAAAGATGCCACGTAACCTCTTCAATTCGAATACTTCTTGTTAGGAAACTTTTGGCGGCTTGACCTTCTCCCCGCCTCTTCTCTACCGTGCGTCTTCTTCACCTCCGAGCTGTTATGGCTTCCTGATATCCTATCATTACTCCCACGGTCCAAAAGAACCTTGTCCTCAAGGTTCACATCAAGGTGAGGAAAGCTAGCTTTGAGTTGAGTATGATCCTCCCATGTAGCTTCATTAAATGGAAGGTGTCGCCAATGAACCAGAACCTCTGTAACCTCTCTCTCCTCTACTTGTACTTTGCGTATGGAGATGATTTCTTCGGGTTCCAGTGATAACATACCATTCTTGCGCAGTAGTGGCAGCTCCACCGAAACAGGGGCATCTTCTCCGATACGTTTCTTGAGCAAGGAGACATGGAAGACTGGATGAATTTTAGCTCCCGCTGGTAACTTGAGTCTGTAGGCCACTTGTCCATTACGTTTCTCAATTTGAAACGGTCCAAAGTACCGATTTGCCAGTTTCTGTGAAGATCTCTTGAAGACGGATTTTTGGCGATATGGTTGCAGGCGTAAGAAGACCCAATCATCAACAGCGAACTCCACATCTCGACGTTTGCGATCAGCCATTTGTTTCATTCTGTTGCTAGCTTCTGCCAGATGGCGCTTGAGCTCTCCTAACATCTCGTCTCTGGTCTGCAATTGTTCATCGATTTCTTCAACAAGAGTGGAACCAACTTCATACCTTGGCAATGTTGGAGGAGGTCGGCCGTATAGTGCTTGGAAAGGTGTGGTCCATGTACTGGCATGAAAGCTAGTGTTGTACCAGTACTCTGCCCAAGGAAGGAAAGAGCTCCATTGTTTAGGTTTGTGCTGAACGAAACATCTCAGGAATTGTTAGATGCACCGGTTAACCACCTCTGTTTGGCCGTCGGTTTGAGGGTGGTAAGCAGAAGACATTCGAAGTGTGGTACCCTGTAGTTTCCATAGTTCTTTCCAGAAGGTGCTGAGGAAGAGTGGATCCCGATCACTGAGTATCGAACGCGGTAAACCATGGAGTTTGACGATGTTGGCGATGAACTTTGCAGCAACCACTGATGCTGTGTATGGATGAGACAGAGGAATCAAATGTGCAGACTTTGTTAAGCGATCTACTACGACCATGATGGATGTGTAGCCTTGGGATTTGGGTAAGCCATCCACAAAGTCCATCGAGACGTCCTCCCAAAGTTGTTCTGGTATTGGCAGTGGTTGGAGAAGACCAGCTGGTGACATTGTCTGAGTTTTGGCCCGTTGACATGTATCACATTGAGCAACATAAGCAGCGACAGTTTTATGCATCGACGGCCAGTAAAACTGTCGAGAGAGACGTTTAAATGTTCGGAGGATACCTGAGTGACCGCCCATTGTTGTATTGTGATGCTCGTGAAGAAGTTGTTGAACCAATGGAGAGGATGGAGGAACGGCAATTCTGTTGTTGTAGCACACAAGACCATCCTTCCAAGAGTATGGGTGACCTGGGTTCTCTGTTGCTGCGGCTCCCAAACGCAAGAGATACGAGTCTGTCTGTGTGAGAGTGCGGAGGTCATCCCAAAAGGTCACTTGCGATAGTGAGATTGCGTGAAGGATAGGGCTGTCAGGGACGCGTGATAGTGCATCAGCAGCTGAATTGGTACGGCCCAGTTTGTAGATGATATCGTAGTCATAACCCACCAGTTTACTCATCCATTTTTGTTGCTCAGGTGTGAGGATGCGTTGTTCGAGCATGTAGCGGAGACTGCGTTGATCGGTTTGTATGGTGAACTTGCGTCCAAGCAAGTAAGGACGCCACGTACGTATAGCTACAATGATAGCTAACATCTCCCGAGCATAAGTGGACCACGACTTCTTGGTGGGACCCAAAGACCTGCTCATAAAAGCAATAGGTTGATGATTCTGAGATAAGACAGCGCTGATACCTTCACCTGATGCATCAGTTTCAATCACAAAAGGTTGAGAGAAGTTGGGAAGTGCCAAAGTTGGAGTGGTCGTCATTGCATTTTTAAGCTTCTGAAATGCCTCCATGGCTGTGTTATCCCACACAAACTTCCCACGATGCAAGAGATTGGTTAGAGGTCGTGCGATGATTCCATAGTCACGTACAAACTTGCGGTAATAGCCGGTGAGACCCAAGAACCCTCGGAGTTCAGTAACTGATGTCGGAAGAGGCCAATCTGTCATTGCCTTGATCTTTGAAGTGTCAACCTTAACTCCAGTGTGTGTGATGATGTGGCCAAGATATTCCAGCTCCTGTTTACCAAACTCACACTTCTTGAGTTTCACGGAGAGTTGGTGTTTGCGGATGATGCTGAGCACTTCTCGCACGTGTTGTAGATGAGTGGACCAGGTGGGGCTGTAGATGAGTATATCATCGAAAAACAAAAGCACTGATTTGCGCATCAACGGTCGGAATAAGTCGTTCATAAGAGCTTGGAATGTTGACGGTGCGTTGCAGAGTCCAAACGGCATGACGAGGTATTCGTAATGACCGCTGTGGGTTCGAAAGGCTGTCTTGTGAATGTCTGGTGGGTGCATCCGAACCTGATGGTAACCTGCAGTTAGATCGAGTTTTGTAAAGTAGGCAGCTCCGTGGAGCTCATCCAACATATCGTCAACCGTGGGAATAGGAAAACAATCTTTAATCGTTGCTGAATTTAACGCTCTGTAATCTGTGCAGAATCTCCAGGAACCATCTTTCTTTTTCACCAACAGGACCGGTGAGGAGAAGGGGCTCGAGCTGGGCTGAATGATTCCAGTGGAAAGCATCTCATTGACCTGTCTCTCAATCTCATCTTTTTGAAAGTAAGCGTAGCGATATGGTCGGACATTGATGGCGTTGGTACCTTCCTTGAGATTGATGTGGTGCTCGATCGATCGTTCTGGGGGCAAGCTATCAGGAACGCGGAAAACATCATCAAACTCGTGTAAGAGATCACGCATATCATCATTCAGAGGCTGGAGTTCTGGTTTCTCTGGAACAGCACATATCGCGAAGAGCAATTGTCCTTGTCGACCTTCTTTTTCCACGTCTTGTTGTGTTGTGGGCCTGATTGCTGGAGTTGAAAGCCCAGTGAGTGTTGTGGGCTTACCATTGAGATCAAACTGGAGCGTTTTAAGTGTCCAATCGCAGAGGACCGGGCCTAGACTCGCCAACCATTGGACCCCTAAGACCAAGTCCAAGCCCGCTAAAGGTAAAGCGTAGAGTGTCACCGAGAAATTTGTATCACCGACTCCGATTGTTATCCCTGTATACTTGCGTCGACATTGGAGAGGATTCCCGTCAGCGACCCGAACCGTGAATGGTTTTGTAGGTGTCTCCATTAGTCGCAGACCCTGAGCTACTTTCTCACTGATAAAGTTATGGGTTGAGCCGCTATTAACTAACGCCAGGAGAGATTGCTGTTTAATTGATGCGTGGAGACGAATAGTAGTAGGTGAATCCCAACCGGTTAATGCGTGAAGAGTAATTTCTGGTTTTGGTTCTTCGTCTTCACCATCGACGCTATCATCATCGTCGTCATCATCATCATCATCATCAGCTCCTTCCATGATAAATAGCTGTGGCTGCTTACATTTATGTCCCGGTGAGTATCGTTCGTCGCAGCTGAAACAAAGACCCAGACTTCGCTTATTTTTCATTTCCTCCCAGGTGAGTTTGCGAGGTGCCGAGGATTTTCTCCGTAGTTGGAGTTGGTGGTGGAAGAGTCTGACGTTGGTTACTAGAAGAATTGGCGTTTGAGTTGCGAATCGGGTTCCACCGTCGTTCCTTCTGTATCTGGTCATCTCTCAGGCGAGCCAGATTAATAATCTCTGTCAGAGTCTTAGGTTTGAAGATGCGAATTGAGTTGGAGATGTTGGTGTTGAGACCTCCCATGAAAGCACCGACAAGAGCTTTCTCTGACCATCCCTCCACTTTGTTCTGTAGTCGCTCGAACTCTCGTTGAAACTCAATCAAAGATCCTCGTTGTCGTATGTGAGAGAGTGTCTCATCAAATTTCTCTTCGTCAAGTGGACCAAAACGAGTCCATAGTTCAGTTTCAAACGTCTCCCATGGTCTGTGGTGTGGATCAAGACCGCGAGCTTTAGATAACGCTTGCCACCATTCATTTGCTTCCTGAGATAGGTGATATGAAGCAAAGCTGACTCGTTGTTCCATGGGCATGTCATGGTAAGAGAAATATTGCTTCGCCTTGCTCATCCATTCAGAAGGATCACCGCTATGAAACTTGGGAAACTCCAATTTGATGTGACGTGCTGGGACTCGTAGTTGAGCAGCAAAAGGATTCACGGCTTCCTCCCTTTGTGTTGTCGGCATTGGCGATGTGTTGTTGTTGCTTCGGCGGGAAACACTACTCCCTTCTTCACGCATACTGGTCACCATCTCCCTCATTTGTCCCATTGAATCTGCCAACAATTGTTCCATACCACGGAACTTGTCGTTGATCCCGATTGAGAGGTTGTGAAGCTCGTCCTGCACCATCCCGAGACTAGCTTCAAGGCCATCAATTCTTTCTTTCTGGTTCACCATCGTTACTATCGATGTAAGTAGCAACTGTTCTTTTGATTTTTTTGTTTTCGTATTTCTGGGTGGAATGATGTGTTAATGGTAATGAAAAGGAAAAAAAATTTTGCTCTCTTTTTGACGTTGATTCGCAGCGAATACCCGTCGGAAAGAACGTGCTCTGATACCAATTTGTTAAGGGATCAAAAGCAAAGACAAGACACAAGATTGTTTGGTAGTTAAGACTACCTATGTTTTGTTTTTTCATTGATTAAATAGAAAAGAGATTGGAGTCATGGACTCCTACAAAACAGGAATGATGGGAAATATGGAGTTACAACTCCTAACAAACGGGAACGTGAAAACAACGTGCAAAAGTAATTCCTAAAGACTAGTTCTTTTATTTGAATAAGCAAATACTAAGGATTAAAGATGCCACGTAACCTCTTCAATTCGAATACTTCTTGTTAGGAAACTTTTGGCGGCTTGACCTTCTCTCCGCCTCTTCTCTACCGTGCGTCTTCTTCACCTCCGAGCTGTTATGGCTTCCTGATATCCTATCACCTTTGTAACCGGTTTTGCAAATACATTTCTTCTGGGCATCACGACCTAATTACTTGCTTTTGGGTATTCACCTAAATAGGCCTAAATTTTATGTCAAGGAAGATTTTGTATTTGTATTAGAAACTAATACAACGGCAAATTTGATGACAAAAGTATGAATCAAGTCTCCTTCTTGTATTGAAAAATACAGTATCCCTGAAGCTGATTGGCTTGACTGATTCTCTATTTATAGAAAATTATAATTTGTAATGAGACAAACATTCACTCTCCACTACTTGTGCTTAGTTTGAGATTTGCAGAGAGTGATGGACCACTGGATAAAGTCGAAAATTAGGATTATGGTTGTTTAATATAACGTATCAAATAAGTAATGAGTAAATCGACTAGTTGTGAATGATTTTGAGGTAGAAAACTATTTTTTATTGATAATGGTTTTGGATACAATGATGATTATCAGAATTTCTCTAAGTACAATTGTATATGAGTATGAAATAGGTATAAGTTTGATGTATGAAATAGGTATAAGTTTGATGTATGAAGCCGGGATCCCGCTTCTCCTTCTTCTTTACCGTTGTTTTATAGCTGTCTAGGGAAGAGCGTAACGGTGACGTGATATACGTTGTGTATCTGGTGCCATCAGTACCACCTTTAATGCTTTGATCTTCTTTATGTTTTTGTTGACTCGACCAGGTCGGCATTGACTCTTCTCCAACTCGGGATGGTCCCTCGTTCTTGGGCCTAGTATCTTCTGGCGAGACTATGGACTTATTGGGCTAGATTCTTTGACCAGGTTTGGAATGGAGTCAAATCCATCTTCAACAGTGTCCCCCGGAGTCCGGTGTGTTTTGGGTCATTTTTCAGGTCGGGTGTTGATTCCAACCTCGGTGATGCATGTGTGACCGGCGTTTATGATTTTCAAAACCCAGTTTGAGATTCCGGTTTTCTGACGTCTTGCCGGTTTGAACCGAGATCTGAATGAAGTAAATTAAGGGATTTGATTTCTCCCCTTGGAAAGTGAATCGTCTAACTGTGGCAATCATTTTCGAGTTTCAAAATATAAACTCCTCGTCTTTTTCATTGCTCACTCTTGTCATTCAAGAAAAGCGAAAGTTAGTTTCTTTCTCTCTTTCTCTTTGCATTTTTTGTTTCGGTTGTAATTTCTTCGATTCTTCTTTGTCTTTGTGTTTTGTTTCTTGCTTCCTAGTTATTTATCGTCGCCTAGGTATTCATATCTTCTTTTTTTTTTCTTTTTGCTCCACTTCGATGGTGTTTCCGATTTGTAGTTCGCATTTTCGCTGGGACTCGAAGTTTTGGAAATTAGGGTTAGATTGTTTGGAACAGATTTTGGTATAACGATTTTGTTTAGTAATTTTTGTGTTGTTTGATCTTGCTGTTTTTGGTCTGTTTCTGTTTTTTCAGTTTGTCCAGTGAAACCAAAGCAACAAATTGACATTTTTTGGTGAGTTTCCTCTTGCTTTGAGATTTCTCTGTGTGTTGTTGATTTTCTTGCGGACGTTAGTTCTTCTCGAGGAATCATGGGACGTCCTAATGTTTTTGTTCCTAGTCTTGCGCAGAGGTTGGTCGAGGTTTTAAGTAAAGAGAGGGAAGGATAAACATTGCTTTCGAAGCAGCAAACCAGAAGACTGCCTGAAATAAATCGTGTACAACGTAATGTTTATATACAAGAGATTGTGTCATGAGTCTAAGGGGAATATGTATATGGATAAATACAAGGTATTAATAGTTATTATCTATAATGTATATTTCTATATCCCCCCTCAAGTTGGCGGTGAAAGATCTTGAATCTCTAACTTGGACAATAGATAAGAGAATGTAGTAGAGGGTAAAGCTTTGGTTAGTATGTCCGCATGCTGTTCCTTGGTATTGATATGCTCTGTTGTGATCAACTTGTTCTCAATGGCGCCACTTACCAAATGACAATCAGATATCACGTGCTTATTACGTTCATGAAAAACTGGATTTGCGGTGATATGGATTGCTGATTTGCTGTCACAAAAGAGGCGCATAGGCTGAGAATGTGCAATGCCAAAAGATAGGAGTAGTTTTTGAGCCATTTAAATTCCTTAAGTGCTTATGACATAGAGCAATATTCAGCCTCAGCAAAAGACATAGAAACTGTGTCTTGTTTCTTCGTTTTCCAAGAGACCGGAGATTTACCAAGTAGTACAATGTAGGAGCTCAGTGATCGACGAGTCAACGGACAAGCATTCCAATCAGCATCACAATAAGCAGTACTAGAAAGATCAGAGTCGGCTTGCAGTAGAATGCCCTGACCAGGACATCCTTTAAGATAATGAACCCTACGTAAAGCAGCTTCCCAATGATCATGGAGAGGCAATTTCATGAACTGTGACAATATGTGTACGGCGTAGCATAAATCTGGACGAGTAAAAGTCAAGTATATCAGACGACCAACAAGTCGATGGTAAGCTTCGGGATTGTGATAAGATGGTCCCTGAACAACCGAGATCTTGTGATTAAGCTCAATAAAAGTAGAAGATGGTTTGCATCCAAGTAACCTGGTTTCTGCAATAATTTCCAGAGCCTACTTCCCCTGAGAAATAAAAATACTTTAGTTACTTCGTGCCACCTCGATGACAAGAAAATACTTGAGTTTTTCCAGGTCCTTCATGTGAAAGCACTTGCTCAAATAATTATTGAATTGCTGTATAGTAGAGAGGTCGTTACCGGCAATGATGAATTCCTTCATACGAAATAAGTGTTGTGCTAAGTTTGGCAAACCAGCACCATGGTGATTGCTTAAGGCCGTAAATAGATTTGCGCAAACTACAGACTTGTGTAGGATCAGAACTTTCAAACCCAGGTGGAAGTTTCATATAGACGTTTTCTTTTAAATCCCCATGTAAGAAAGCATTATGAAACATCCATTTGGTGAATTTCCCATTTCTTTGCTGCAGAAATTTCAAGTAGAACAAGTACAGTAGAAGGTTTAGAAACTGGTGCGAAAGTGTCAGTGTAATCGAGACCTTCACGTTGACGATTGCCAAGAGCTACCAGTCGTGACTTGTGACAATGGATCATGCCGTTATAATTATATTTGATCTTGTATACCCACCTTCTGCCAATAGCCTTTTTCCCTGGAGGTGATGTAGTCATATCCCATGTATGACTAGCCTCGAGCACAATATATTCATCGGCCATAGAAGCATTCCAAATATCATCTTCCATTGCTTCTTGATAACTTGACGGCTCAGTGTTAGATGTGGTTGCAGCAATGAAGGCCTTATGACCTGCTGAAATGTTAGCTCGAGAGAGGTAAGAAGAGATGGGATATGGTGTAGTACCTGGAACCGTTTTGGAGAGACCAGGAGTAGAGGATGATGAGACGAGCGAGGGAGGGGAGTCAAGTCGAGTGGCGTTGACGACGTAATCTTTTAGCAAAATTGCAGGCTTACGAGGACAATGACCACTCCCTAGTATTTCTGGTAAACCAGGAGACGAAGAACTATTTGGTTCGGATGGTGTTGGCTGAACCAGAGGTATTTGAGTCGTCAGTGACTTAGGAGACCTAAGTGGAGTAGATGAAGTAGTAGTAAGTGAGCCGAGGGAGATGACTGCTCGATGGGTTGTGTTTCCACCAACGAAGCTTGCATTATCGGTCCCACTAGAATTAACCAGTCATCAATGGCTGGATCTTTAGCAAAGATTGGAGGAGTAACGTAATTAGTATCAGCAACACCAGGAAACTGTTCTTCAAGAAAAACAACATCGCAACTGGAGAAGAATTCGTTTGTCGATGTCATAGAGTTTCCAAGCTTTCTTGCCTTATGGGTAACCAACAAAGAGACACTTCCGGCTTCTATCACTGAATTTGTATTTGTTGCGCGGTCGTCTATGAGCATAACACAGACACCCAAATGTACGTAACGAGTCGTAGGTGGGAGCCGATCCAAACAAAAGTTCATAAGGAGTGCGTCCCTTGAGTAGAGGAGTAGGAGTGCGATTAATAAGGTGAGAGGCTGTTAATATGCTTTCTCCCCAGAATGCAACCAGAAGCTTGGCTTGAAAGAGTAAAGTACGACCAATGTTCAGTATATGTCGACGTTTGCGTTCGACACATCCATTCTGTTGTGGTGTGTCAACACATGATATCTGATGTTCAATGCCGTTGTGTCTGAAAAATGTCGAGAGGGCCATAAATTCAGTATCCTTATCGGAACGTACTGCCTTAACTGGTTTGTTGAGCTGTTTTTCACTCATAGCGCAAAAATTATGTAGCAGTCCACGTACTTTGGATTTTTCTAACATGAGATAAGTCCAAACAGCTCTTGAAAAGTCATCCACTATTGTTATAATATAAGCAGCACCAGAAGAAGATGGTGTACTATATAGTCCCCAAACATCGCAATGAATCAAAGCAAAAGGTTGTAAGGCTTTATTAAAACTGTCATGAAACAGTGAGCGCATTTGTTTTGCACGAAAGCAAATATCACATGAATGAGACTGCTAAAATCGACTTGAAATTTATCAAAAAACAGTAGTGTAGAAAGAACTTTATAGGAAGGATGTCCAAGCCGTTGATGCCACAAAACAGTAAGCGATAACTCGGCCTTGCTGATCTTGTTGGCGCGTGCGACTTTAAGCCCTTTAAATTAGCAGACCCCCCCTCTTTCTTCACGGGCTCCAATCAGGGTCCTCGTAAAACGGTCCTGTAAAGCACATACTATATCTGTATCGGTTGAGCGATTCCCAGAGCTCGGTTTCATCAGCAACATGAGAGTCTGTAGAGCGTACCTGCGGATCAATAGAAGTACGGATCCATCCAACGATCATAGAGTTCGTGGAGGTCCAACGAGCGAGATCAGGATTGGACGATGGTTTTTGAATTGAGCCATCAATTTGGAGGAAATTCCAAAGCTCAGTTGCCCACTCGGAGTAGTTGTCACCTCAAAGAACCACTGGTGTGATTAAGGAACCATGATTATCCGAAGGATGTAGGGTATAAGAAAGATCCGAAGTAGAACTTTCTGTCTTAGCAGAAGTAGTAGAAGAAGTAGTAGGTGTAGTTGTCATGTTCGTTGATGAACAAGGATTTGTAGTAGAAAAATATGTAAGCGGAAACAGTTATTTGAGCAGGGAAACGAAATATGTTAGGTCAAGAATCGTTGCTGTCTAATACCATGAAATAGATCGTAAAGTGTTGTGTTATTGATGTACAACAAAATGATTATATACAAGAAATTGTGTCCTGAGTCTAAGGGGAATATGTATATGGATAAATACAAGGTATTAATAATTATTATCTATAATGTATATCTCTATACTGCCCTTAAGGTGGTGAGGAACAAAGCTCTACTTCCACGAGGGAGGAGAAGGCTGTTGAGCCCAATTTTCTTGAGGATGTGAAGATCTATGATGCTTCAGAGAAGCGTTAAGATTGTTGAGCCTGATGCGAGGTCCGACGTGGCTCGAACCAAATGCTTCCGCCTCCTCAAATGCTTCCTCCACCTCCTAGGACTGGACCTTGCAGGCTCTTTGGCGATGAGGCAATATGAAACTGATTCGCGCCTGTTGGTCGGTCTAGATTTAGGTGAGCTGCTCCAAACATTGTAGAATTTACTGTCCTATGGCATCTTACTGATGTTTGCTTTGTAGAGTATATGTGTAGTAAGGCTATATTAGTCAATATGTATGAGCTAGGTTACCTATGTACACACTATAAATATTGTACGTATGATTATCTAATAAAGTATTCAGCCCACATTCCTATATGGTATCAGAGCTTATACCCTAGGGATCTGAAATTTTCAAGCCGCCATCTCTATTTTTCAAACTTCTTCTTCTCCAACCTCCATGTCGACATCACCGGCTTCCTCCACCGAAACCATAACGGTTTCTGAAACCACAAGTCTTCTCAACGTAAACATGACTAATGTCACGAAGCTCACGGCTACAAACTTCCTCATGTGGAGTCGGCAAGTCCTAGCCTTGCTCGACGGGTACGACCTCGCGGGATATGTCGACGGTTCCGTCATCGTACCACCTCAACCGAACAACACCGATGGTGTTCTCATGACTAATCCGGCGTATACGATTTGGAAACGCCAGGATAGACTCATCTATAGTGCATTACTTGGAGCAATCACCGTTTCAATTCAACTGATACTCTCAACCACCACTACGTCGGCTCATATATGGGAGACTCTCTCAGCTACCTATGCGAAGCCAAGCAGAGGCCACATCAAGCAACTCCGGGAGCAGATCAAACAATGGACAAAGGGCTCTAAAACCATCGATGCCTATGTTCAGGGGCTTACTACTAGATTTGATCAAGTAGCGTTGCTAGGTAAGCCATATGACCTGGAAGATCAGATCGAACACATCTTGGAAGGCCTACCAGAGGAATACAAGCAGCTTGTTGATCAAATTGAAAGTCGTGACTCCACTCCAACCATCGCTGAACTACACGAGAAGCTTCTGAATCATGAGGCTAAGCTCCAAAGCAAGAGCTCAACAATCATACCGATTTCTGCAAATGCTGTGACCCATCGTCCTTCCTCTACACCAGGCAACAATCGCAACAACTATCAAGGCACTCGGAACAACAACAATAACCGCAATAATCAGCAATGGCAGCAAAACAACAGTGGGTTCCCTCGCTCCGATCAGCCACCTCGTGGCTATCAAGGCAGATGCCAAATTTGCGGCGTGCATGGACACAGCGGGCGTCGATGCTCCCAGCTCCAAAGTGGCAACCCGCAGTACAACTCAGCCTTGCGCAACTACACCCCTCAGTCTCCTCCGTCATGGCAACCACGAGCCAACTTTGTAGCTGCTCAACAATACAATCCAAATAATTGGATTCTGGATAGTGGAGCTACGCATCATCTCACTACTGATCTCAACAACTTGTCGCTTCATCAGCCGTACACTGGAGGTGAAGAGGTGACGATTGCAGACGGCTCAGCAATTCCCATCTCGCATACTGGTTCTACTTATCTCAAAACACCCTCTACTTCTTTTGCCTTGAATAATGTTTTATATGTTCCTAACTTACATAAAAATCTTATCTCTGTTTATCGCTTGTGCAATACTAATAATGTGTCCGTTGAATTCTTTCCTGCACACTTTCAGGTGAAGGATCTCAGCACGGGGGACAGATTACTCCAAGGCCGAACTAGAGATGAGTTGTACGAGTGGCCGGTCACAAATCAGAATATCATTTCCCTCTTTGCCTCACCATCACCAAAAGCAACCTTCTCTTCTTGGCATTCAAGATTGGGCCACCCTTCTTTACCTGTTTTGCAAACCCTTGTTTCCAAGTTTTCTTTACCTTTGTCTTCTTCCGAAAAACAAAACCCATGTTCTCAATGTTTTATTAATAAAAGTCATAAACTTCCCTTTTATACAAACTCTATCACTTCTACACAACCACTTCAATACATCTATACAGACGTTTGGAGCTCACCCATCACATCCATCGATCAGTACAAGTACTATTTGGTGTTGGTTGATCACTACACGCGCTATACTTGGTGTTATCCGCTGAAGCAAAAATCGCAGGTTAGAGAAACCTTCATGGCGTTTAAGGCGTTGGTCGAGGTTCATTTTTCACGCAAGATCAGAAACTTGTACTCAGATAATGGTGGTCGAGGTTAAAATAGAGAAAACATCTAATGAATCAGCTTGTACTTGAGATAGATTTTTTCCTGCGGACATGTGAGTTGAATCAACATAGAGAAAATATGAAGCTTGGATGTCCCTTCTCTTTCTCATTTGTGGTTCTTTTGTAGTTGTCTGAGGGAGAATTGTAACGGTAATGTGTTCCTTGACGTATATCAGGTGCCATCAATAGGGCCTGTAATGCTTTGATCTTTTTTATGTTTTGTATTGATTCGGCCAAGTTAGCATTGACTCTTCTCCGAACTTGGCATAAGCCCTCATTTTTCTTCGGCATATTGTTCTCTTAACAGACCTTTAAATTTACTGCATTGAATTCTTGGACTGGGTTTGGAATGTGAAGAAACTCACTTCCAACAAATAGCACAAACTGAAGGTGGAAATACTAGGAGGCGATAACAAACATTGCATTCAAATATTTTAACGTGTTATACATATAGCTATGAAAATGAATTTCATATAAGTTTATACGTTGAAATAGTTATTTTTCTTTTAGCCTCAATTTAAAATTTTATAGAGAAGACTAATATATTCTGCCATCTCCGAGTCAAGAAACGAAAAATCCTGGTAAGCCTTACTCGACGTGTGGAACACCCCCGACCCCCGGTCAATGTAGACTTTTGCATTTTCTTTTAGTAATTCTTTTTTTTTTGAAAGAAGACTTCGATCTTGACTCTTTCTCAGTGTCAGCTCCATTAATTGCTTAATTATCTCATTCGCTAATAGTTCACAAATGTTTACGTTTTTTTCTACAATCGAGTAGATTACGTAAAAACCAACATGGCTTAATGATAATGTAAAATGTTGGTTTTATTGTCACCCAAACTCAAACCTCTTTTCATACATAATGCTTTTCTAAATCATATTTTTTTAAGACTAAAGATTTTGGGCTTAAGACCTAATTAAACCTTTTTTTTATTATATTTTTTTTGAAAACCAACATAATATATAAATTTGGAATTTGCATCCGAATATGAATGGATTCAAACCCTCTTCAACATATTTGTTGAGATTCGATGTTAATTCGATGTTTGCTTGATTGACTTGTTTAATGCTTAAACGTAAAAAATGCAAACGAGATTTGTTTTCCCAGTTCACTGTGACCTCCCACTACGTCTAGGGAGATGCGGTGCTCTCTTCCACTATGACCTTGCCGGAAAACACCTCCGGCGTGGATTATACAAACAAGAAGTAACAATACAATCGTCTAATCCTACTTCTTCTCGTGTCAGGTACCAAGGTGATACTCGTGTACGAAGATGATTAGAAGCGGAGCTGGAGATAACTGGAACCACCGCTAGATCTAGCTAAACTCACCGAAGAAGATAAAGTCGCCGCTCTCTCTCCTCTGATCCATATACTCTGTTCTCTCTCTCTCTCCCTTGGTTGTTTTAACGGCCATAACAGCCAATATATCAACCATATATAGGCTTGAATCGGTTATGGCCCAATCAAATATTCGTTTGGCCCATATGAATATTCCCGAGCTTTGGGCTTTGGTTTAGACATTTGGCCCACAAAATCCGCCTATGTCTTAACCTAAGCGCTGACTCATTCATACACAATCTCCAAACCCTAGAGCGAAGCTCTGCTCAAAACTCTCCAGCTTCTCTCTTCGCCACACCGCCTCTCTCTCTTCTCTTCCGATCAAAAAACAACCGATAGATCGACCCAGAAAAGCTCCACCTCAAAGTTAACAGCTTCTCTTCCACTCATCGTTCCTTCGAAGCTTCCTTAGAAACTGAACCGACAAACCACAGCTCAAACCCACCAAGGCTTCCTGGCTGCTGAAGAGCTCTGCTTCTAATGACAACAAGCTCGACTTAAAAAAACCCGCTGATGACTCCCCGATCTGACCCAAACCTCCAACCATGTCTCAGGTAAACCTTTAAAAAAACAAAACCTTCTTGAACGGACTCAGATCCCTTCATGCATGTTGATTTCTCTCATTTCGAGAGTAGACCTAAGTCTTTGTTGCTTACTGACCAACTTCTTCTTTGTAGAACAACGAAGAACTTCAGATCCCTGTCTTCCTTTGTCACGGTAAAGAGGAAAAACAACTCCACCTTCTTCTTAAGATCATCTGAACTTTTGCATGTTGATATCTTTCTTTTAACTTAACTTTCCTCATGTTACTAACCACCTCTCTCCATTTTCTGCGAGGTACTAAATATTAAATATTAAAGCAACAAGCAGCGGAGAGACTCATACAACCTCAGTGAAGAACCTTGACGGACACCAAGGTCTTTTCCAGTGTCCTTCCAGGTATCGACTGATGTAACCCAGACCACAGACCACAGACCAGTCAACGGAATCAGACCAGCAGGAAGATCAGGACGTCCCAAACTTTTCAGCCGAGGTTCAGTTCCCTGACTGTACCGCACATACTGACCAGGACGTGTACCGGATCGACCTAAGGACGTCCTAAAATGGAACTTCAACAAGAACCACAACCTGATGATCGATCTGACCAAACTAGAGCTCATCTTTCTCGACCAATTTTCCATTCTAAGACCAACAGTCAAGCCATATCGACCTCGAACGAGTGGAACCAGAATCCGACCGTGGCTTCTCCCTTTTGGCCCATTTGGACCGTACCGGCGACCGTACTGATGGACTGATCCGACACTTCGATCAGTTCATGGACTTTGATCATCCAAATCTTTCTAAGGCAAGGATTTTGGAGCTTTCGGATGACTTAGCCTCGTTTTGGTCCAGTTCAGTTCGTGAGGTTCTCTTATCCGACCATACGGACTTTACCGGGTGTGTGCTTCTTCTTACCGTCGGACGTGCTGCAAGGTTCATTGAACCTGGAGAGAGAGTAGCCGAAGGGTCTATCGACCAGTCAACATCTTTTTATGTGTTTTGACCATATCTGGTCAAGTATCTATTTTCTATGTCTTGATTTCCCACACTTTATTTATTTCTCTCGACTACATCATGTATCCGAACTCAATCTGAAAAAGGCAATCAATTTTCTCCTTAATAAAACTTGAGTTTTCTACTCTCTTTGTTCTTTGCTTAGAACATCTATTCCCTTGGTGAGGTTATCTCCGAGTGAAATTCCCATTTAGTGAGTTGGACCGGAGCGTCACATCCGGCAACAAACAAATTTGGTAGTATCATTGGGCCATTTTGCATCCCATTGTGTCACCAATCATCCCACCAGCTCTCAATCCTATCGGATCTGAGTTCATATCAACCTTACCAGACGAGTGCCTTTCCTAAGATTCATCACCGACTTCGTTGGAATATCTGCTAAGTTTAGAGTAGTGTGAACCTTCACAACTAAAACAGAACCATCTGCAATAACATCCCGAATAAAATTGTACTTCGTGTGTACGTGTTTAGTACGCTCATGGTAGCCTCCGTTTTTATCTAAGAATATAGCTGACTGAGAATCACAATTGACTTCCACTGCTCCTTGATTGTAACCTAGATCTTCGCATAGACCTTTTAACCACAATGCTTCTTTTGCTGCTTCATTTAGTACCATATATTCTGATTTTGTTGTTGATAAAGCAACTATAGGTTGGAGCCCCGATCTCCAACTAATAGTATTACTGCCAACTTGAAACAGGTACCATGTAACTGATCTCCTCCTGTCGAGGTCAATTGCATAATCCGCGTCACAGTATCCTTCTACTGTGAACCTATCTCCCTTTGTAAACCATAAACCGTAATTTGTAATTCCCCTTATGTACCTTAGAATCCATTTGACTGCTTCCCAATGCCCCCCCTTGGATTGGCTATAAACCGGCTAACCACTCTGACTGCGTGACCAGTGTCTGGACGTGAACCAATGATGGCATACATGAGACTCCCAACCGCACTAGCGTAAGGGATGTCCACCATAAATGGAGCCTCTATTGATGTTTCTTTTTCATCCAAGCTCTTCAATCTGAATTAAGCTCCTAGAGGTGTAGCAATTGACTTACAGTCGCTGATGTTGAATGTTGAGAGTACTTGTTCAAGGTACTTTCCCTAAGATAGCTTCAAGGTTCCTTCCTTTTTGTTCCTTAGAATATCCTTTCCTAGGATCCTCGTCGCTGCTCCTAGATCCTTCATTTCAAATTCCCTGCTTAGACTGTCCTTTAGTTTTTGAACCACCTTCATACTCTTAGAGTAAACTAGCATATCATCCACATAGATTAGAAGATAAAACCTTTTAGAAGCCTTTGACCCACTGATGTAGACACACTGATCATAGGGACTCTGTCTGAAACCTTGATCCTTCATAAACCCATCAAACCTTTTGTTCCACTGTCTAGGTGACTGTTTAAGACCATATATGGACTTCTTAAGTAGACAAACCATATCTTCCTTACCCTTTACCTTGAACCCTTCAGGCTGTTCCATATAGATCTGTTCCTCTAGAGTACCATTTAGAAAAGCCGTCTTTACGTCTTGTTGCTCTAGGCAGAAGTCCTCATTAACCACTAGAGATAGGATGAACTTGATAGATACATGCTTCACCACAGAAGCAAATACCTCATTGTAGTCAATGCCTTCAGCCTGAGAATACCCATTAGCCACTAGTCTGCCTTTGAACCTCGGTGGTTCAACTCTTGGAGTACCCGGTTTCTTCTTGTAGACCCACTTACAACCGATTACCCTTTATGTTTAGGACTTTTGACTATAATCCAAGTACCATTTCTGTTTAGAGAATCCATCTCTTCCTCACTAGCTGCATTCCATAGATCCCTTTCTTTGGACCTCATGGCTTCATGATAAGTCTTAGGTTCATCAACCTCTATGTCCTGTGCAGCTGATAGAGCATAAGCCAAAAGTCAAAATCATCATATTTAGACGACATCTTGCTCATATTTAGACGACATCTTGCTCTCCCTGTGATTTATATCTCTGGCTAGAATGTAATTATCCAGATCCTGATCCTCCTCATCCGTAGAGTAATCCACATCACCTTGTGTTGTACCAGTTGGTTCTTCCTCTGAATCTGATACTGCTCCACCTGAATCTGAAACCCTTGTAGATTCTGATCCTGGCGTAGATGCCTCTGAATCGTGTTCACGTCTAGATGGTTCTCTTATTAAGCTATCACTGAAAGACACCCTGCTTCCAAATCCCTTAAGAATAACCTTCCCTTTATCCTTATGAGACACATCCTCTTGTCCCTTAGGTAGAGTATCCTTAGTAGAATCCTTGAACACATCCTCCTCATGAATATAACATTCTTGCTTATTGTACACTTTTCTTCCTTAGGTAGCCATACCCTGAACCCTTTAGTACCTTGAGGATAACCAACAAAATACCCCTTAACAGCCCGAGGACTAGTCTTTGCCTTCGTAGAATTCACATAGGCAGCTGATCCAAACCTTCTAAGGTTTAATTCCCGGTTTAGATCCAGACCATAGCTCTTCATGTAGCTTATATTCAATAATCAACTAGGTGACCTATTTATCAGATAGACCACCGTAGATGCAGCTTCTGCCAAAACCTTTCCTCCATTCCACTCTCTGCTAATATGCATCTAACTCGCTCCATAATGGTTCGGTTCATTCTTTCTGAAACACCATTTTGTTGAGGAGTATATGTGCATGTTTTGTGTCACTTGATCCCAAATTCCTTGAAGTAAGCATCAAACTTGTTATTGCAATATTCAAGTCCATGATCCATTCTAAGACACCTTAGCTTCTTCCATGTATGTGTCTCCACTTCCATCTTCCATTCCTTAAAGTTGTCGAATGCCTCATCCTTCATCTTTAAGAAATAGATCCATAACTTCCTTGAGTAGTCATCTATAAAGGTGATGACATACTCCTTCTCTGCAAGGCTAGGAACACTGAGGGAGAGCCCCATAGATCAGAGTGTACATACTCTAAAACCTCTTTTGAAGTATCCTTTCCCTTCTTGAAACTCTGTTTGTGAGCTTTTCCAAACACGCAGTCTTCACAGAAGTCCAGCTGCTTGATATCCTTACTGTCACAGTAACCTCCCTTAACCAACCAGTCCAACTTTTCTGACTCCAAACCTGGAATGCCATTTCCTTGTAGAATCCATTGTTGTTCCAACTATGTTACTTTCACCCAGTAGAACTATTCCTTCCAAGTAGTGTAGACCGTCTGTATACTTTCCTGATAGTATCTCTGATCCTTCCTTGTAGAACTTAACTGTGTAGTCTCCTCCAACATAGTTATAGCATGTCTTCTCTAGAAAACCGTAAGATATAAGGTTGATTCCCATAGAAGACATGAACTTAACATATGTTAGTATCACAATAGATCCATGCGGCCTCTTTATGCAAATCTTTCCAACACCCTTAATTTGACTGAAAGTGTTATTTCCCATTAAGACTTTGCCCCCATTGCTTTCCTTTACGTCAAACAACACATCTTGATTTGGTGTGATGTGAAAACAGGCTTCTGAGTCCATTATCCATTCATTTCTCGTGTCCTGAATGCTGGCAATTTAAATTAGAGGTTCCTTCTTCACTGAAGCAATTTTTACCAAATCAAAACCTTTGTTCTTTCCTTTTTATGGACACTCGCGCTTCCTATAACCTTCTTTACCACAGATAAAGCAAGCGCCCTTGCTGCCTTTGCTATCCTTTAGTTTTGAGAAGTTCTTCCCTTTGCTCTTGGACTTGTTCCTTGAGTAGTTTCGATTTCTCTTGTCATTTATACCTCTTTCACTAATGTACAAACCCTCTGCGTCAGCCTTCTTTTCCTCATAGAACCCTTTTCCCTAAGTTCCATCTCCTTTGCGTAAGCTGCAGATATAACTCCGTTCAAAGTAAGAGTATCCTTCCCAATTCTACACTTTAAAGTGTGAACTAGTGGTTCAAATTTAGAAGGCAATCCTGTGAGAATCTGTATTGCTTGATCCTCGTCTGATAGCTTGATGTCAAGACTTTCCAAGTCATTGACCAGTTTTAAGAAACTGTCAAGATTCTGCTCAATACTCTTATGTTCCTCCAGATTATAACTCGAAACCTTTGCTTGAGGTAGATCCGATTTGGGAGTGACTTTGTCTGATAGTCTCTCTCCAATGCCTTCAGTATCCCGAGTCTTGTGGTCTCCTTCATAACGTTCCTTATGATTTGATCACTCAAACTCATCTGGATCAGACTCCTCACCCTTTTATCCTTTTGAGCCTTCTTAGGATCGATCTTAACCTCAATAGCATGCTCTGACTTCTCCGAACCGTCTCATATGTTACTGGTGGTTCTTCATCAAGAACCGAGTCGAACCCAAAATCTCGAGTGCAAAAAGCATCTTGTACTTCCAAATTCCAAAATCTTCTTGTCCATCAAACTTCTCAACTTCGAATCATCCTTGTATAGGTTCCTTTATCTCTTGCTCTCAGTCTTGATCAGAAACCAGATGCAAGATGTAACGAAAAAACTACACTGCCTTTCTCAAGAATATCAACAGAACAATAACTTGAGTCGTCTTCAAAACAACACACACGGGAAAAAAACAAATAAGTTTTGAACCTTAATATGAACTTCCTTACTTGCTTGAGACGTCACCTTCTTGAAATTGATGGTTTCTTGGGACCTTCTTGTGATCCTTTTAACTACGACTCTGATACCACTTGTTGAGATTCGATGTTAATTCGATATTCGCTTGATTGAATTGTTTAAATGCTTAAACGTAAAGAATGCAAACGAGATTTGTTTTCCCAGTTCCCGGTGACCTCCCGCTACGTCTGGGGAGAGGCGGTGCTCTCTTGTCCACTATGACCTTGCCGGAAAACTCCTCCGGCGTGGATTATACTAACAATAAGTAACAATACAATCATCTAATCCTACTTCTTCTCGTGACAGGTACCAAGGTGATACTCGTTCACGAAGACGATCGGAAACGGAGCTGGAGATAAATGGAACCACTGCTGGATCTAGCTAAACTCACCGAAGAAGATAAAGTCGCCGCTCTCTCTCTCCTCTGATCTGTATTCTCTGTTCTCTCTCTCTCTCCTCTGATCTGTATTCTCTGTTCTCTCTCTCTCTTGGTTGTTGTAACGGCCATAACAACCAATATATCAAACATATATAGGCATGAATCCGTTATGTGTCCAACCAAATATTCATTTGGCCCATATATGAATATTCCCGAGCGTTGGGCTTTGGTTTAGATATTTGGCCCACATATTGATTTGGTAATATATGGTACTCTTATGGTGAATATGATTAAACTTAAAAGTAAGGACAACGAGAAAAGTCTACGTGAATAAAAACATTAATAAAGTGAATTTATCATGTATAAATTGTTTTTTTCTCTTTCAAAAATAAGCTCTTATGGAAATGTATACTACAGTAACTCAAAAATACAGTTTCCATCCAAATTAAATGTTACATAACTAGTATTATCTGAAAGAGATCTAGGAAAATTACATGATCGCACAAGTATTATTTGGTTGTTCCACCACAATTACAAATTCAGTATGGTTGATAGTAACTATGGTATGGATACATGTAGTTAACCGGAAACGCATAGGTAACAGGCGCTTCTGGTTTCTTGGGTTCATCAGGCTTTTTCTCAGGCGGTTTAACAGCTTCAACGCTAACGATGTCGGCTTCACATATCTTCCTTAGCTTCTTCACGATTTTCGGTATATCAACTTCTCCAATTACTGTCATTTTCCCGGTTTTGTCATCCATTGCTATCGAAGTAACCCCTAAAAATGTAACAGATCATATAAACGTTAATATTGCAAACTTATTAAACGTATGATCATATTGTAAGTTTTGAAGTTTAAAAAAAAAGATACCTGAAAACCGAGAAACTGTCGCCAACACTTTCTTCCTGATTCTTTCCTCATGGTAACTCAACTGCAACACAGATTTCTGTCATTTGAAAACGGAGATCAGTATTGTTAATTACGTATTATTAGATTGTAAAACATAAATATGTTTGATTAGTATAAATATATATATATATATATAATGATTAGTCAACCATCAGTATATTAAAGATAATTACTTCAAGATATAATATGTGTACCTGCGCAGGCATGGCTCAAGAAAACTATAGAAAAGCTTCAGAAATTTCTGATATAATTTTTAAAGAGAGTAAGAGACGAGAGACGATTTGAGATGTCGAAGCTTGTTGATGACATTTGCAAGTCCTAAAAGATATCTATTATATAGAAATTTGGGAGGAATTTACGAGGAAGTTAATATATTTCCCATCTATTTTAAATAACAAAAGCATTGTGAACAACCACAAAAAGAGTAAACACGTCAACATCTATTAATTTATTATATCATTCCAGGAAAAGTTTGAAAATTAAGAACCAATGGTAGGAGGCAACGACCAAATCAAACCGAAGAAGCGACAAAGTGTCACTACTCATACCGTAGCGTATACGACCGGGAAAAACGTTAAATTTGGACCTTCTTGACACTTAGGTCAGTCACGTAAGAACTTCTCAAGCAAGTTCTCTACATTATGTTCTTGCAAATGTTGTATAGATATCACTTCAAAACGAAACTGAAGTCAAACTCAAAACTCAAAAGTGAGAGTAGAGTCGCAAAGGTTCTCTCTTATAAATTTCAAAGATAAAAAAAAAAAGAAAAATTTCAAAGATGTTGGATTTTGATTTGTGTGTCCTTAGTTTGCTTTCTAATTATAAGAAAACATAAATCAAGCACATACTATTTAAATTCTTGTTTTGTGTTACTAAAACAGTCTGTTATTTGTTCAAATGCTTAAAATATAATTTGCTTCTTTTAAGAAACATAACCATTTATGAATAGAATGTTTATTGGAGACCCTAAAGATCCAAAATGTGAATATATAAACTCTATGACCAAAAGGATGAAATGAAATAATAAATTTTTATTATTTATTGTACCATTTATAATGAATATGTTTCCACCTAGTTTCTTTCCATCCTTATCAAGTTTAATTACAAAAATATGTCTTATCAAATTGAAAATGAACATAAGTAGTATATATTCCTTTTCATTCTTATTATTTTATTTTATTTTATTTTTATTTTTCCTTCTTATTTTTCTTTTGGTTATAGGTAAAAGAGACACAGTTGAGTTGGGTAATTCTTATATTAAAGCTGAAAATGTTTGGGGTTTTATAAAGAAGTATTACAATGTCAACACAAAAAAAAACAAAGAAACCAAAGTAGGAAAGAAACATATTAACAACATATACTTATCTAGTTCACAAAACAAACTTTGCTTGTTCAAATCTTGATCATGTCAAACTTTCAACAAAGTCCTCCCCTTTGCCTGAAAAGCTTCTCAACTTCAGTTTAATCCTCTAAGCGTTGAGCTCCAAGGAAATTCTTAAGTTTTACGAATTAATCAACTTGATAGGTTTAGTCATAACGTCTGCAACTTGATCATTTGCTCCACAAAAAACCAGCCTCATCAATTCTTCATTTGAAAGATTCCACAATTAATGATACCCGATTTCGATGAGCTTTGTCCTTCGATGCATGACTGGATTCTTGACAATTTAATAGCTGAAATGTTGTCACACATAATTTGATGCACTCATCACCTATAGCATCCAGTTCCTTCGACATTCCCTTCGGCGAAACATTGTGTCACACAGAGGAAGTATATATAATGTACTCGTCTTCGGTGGATGATAGAGTGACAATATCTTGCTTCTTTGAACTTCAAAAAACCGCCACACCATTTAGTAGGAAAACATATCCAAAGGTACTTTTCCTATTGTCGATGTCTTGAGCATAGTCATTATCTGTGTACCCCCAAAAATTATGATTCGATAGCTACCATAGAATACTCCAAAGTTAAATGTTGCTCGTAGATACCTCAGCACTCTCTTGGAAATCACCTGTGTTGTTCTATCAGATCAGTCATGAAACGTGCTATTAAGCATACCACAAACATCAATTTTGGTCTGGTCACGGTAGGATACATTAGGAATCCGACATTTTGTTTGCATAGTGTTGCATCAGCTCCTTTGCTCCCCTCCTTTGCTATGATTGTCTCTGTAACTAACGGGTTCTTCAATAGATTATAGTTCCACATGTTAAATCTCTCCAAAATCTGTCTTGCATATTTCTATTGACAAATGTGGGGGACATGACTTTGTTGAAGAACTTATACTCTAAGAAAGAACTTCATCTTTCCCATGTCTTTCATTTCGATTTCGAACTCTTTCCCCACTGAAGATTGAACTATGCACACAATTCTTCATAAATTCTACTGAATATTAATTCATTAACATAAAGACTTAGTACCAATATTTGGCTCGTCTGTTTCTTGAAAAAACAGAGTATGGTCATAGCAGTTTTTCTGAAAACCTTCCTTCTTAAAGTAATTCTCGATTGTGTTAAATTAGGTTATTGGTTCATATTATAGACCACAAAGAGATTTTCATTACCGGTAAACCGTGTCTTCCTGCCTACGTTAAGAAGCCCTTCATGCTATCTACATAGACCTCCTCTTTCAGTTTGCCATAGAGTGAACTCTTGACATCCAGTTGATAGGCACACTAACAATGCTGAGCTGAAAATGCTTAGAGACTCCTAATTTTATCCCATCGAGCAACTGGTGTGAAGACCTTGGTGTATTTTATTTCCATTGTTGCAACAAGACGAGCCTTTCACTTTTTTTTTATCTTCCCTTCCTCATTCAACGTTTTTATATCTTTCCGTTTTGGCTTACGAACAGGATGGACCCCTTTCCTTTTATATCAACCCGTGAGTCATCTCCGAACCGTACTTTTCCAGAGATAGTTTCATCAATTTCTTTAAAGTAATCTCTGTTTCCAGTCATATGGTTTGAAGCTCCATTGTCTAGATACCAGATTCTATCTCCATCAGTAGATGATTTGAATTCTTTTGGCTTTACGTTCTTCTCATTAAGATATACTACCTCATGCATTAGTAAACCATCAGCTTCATATGTATCGTCTTCTTTGGTTTCGTAAGCTTCTTGCAACTCAAGTAATCTGTCCGGACAGTTTGCCGCAAAGTGGCCAGTTTTGTCACATCGAAAACAAGTAATCCTAGATAGGTCAAACTCGTGATATGGCCTTCCACGGCCTCTACCTCTATAGAACCGTCCTCCTCGACCCATGTTCCTATAGTCTCCACTGTAATCTCGATGTATTTGTGTTTGTTGAGAATCCGTGTTGGTGTACATCAGTTTGGTCTGATTCTCTTGATTGTCTTCGTTTGTTTCGCAAACTCGTTCTTCGTAGGCTTTTAGACGTCCAATTATGTCTTTGAAGCTTGTGTGTTTTTAGGTATAAGACTTGTTCCAACGAGGAAACTATGTGAATGTATTTTCTTCGCGGAAGAGATGAAAGAAACTTTTTAACTAGCTTTGTTTCTTCTATGTTTTCTCCTAATCCCGCTGATTTTGACGTAATTTCTGATAACTTACCAACAAAGCTATCAATCGTATTAGTATCCTTCATCTTCAAGCGATAAAATTCAGCCATTAGGGTTTGTAACCTTGCTTCTTTTACTCTATTTGCTCCCATATGCCTTGCCTTGATAGCTTCCCATATCTTTTTTTCGTGGTCTAGGTCTCCAACTTGTAGAATCAAGGTTTCCGGTATTGACTGAAAAATCAAAGCTATGGTCATGTCGTTTCTTTCATTCTCTATAGCTTCTTGTTAAATTACATCCCACGCCTTGTGCACCTTCAATAATATCTTTATACAAATGGCCCACACAGTGTAGTTCGATGAAGGTAGCATCAGACATGTTAAAACCAAATTTATTTATTTATTAAAAATGAGTTTTTCTCATTCTAAAAATTATCCAAAATCTAGTTAATTTTATTCTTAAAATTTAAAATAAAATTAGAAAACTTTAAGATTTAATTTTGAGTTTTATTGTTTTAAAAAAATCTGTTTGGAACTTATTAATATTTTTGATTAAAATAAACATACTTTGGGTATCACAATAAACACAATTTTAATGTTATGTATATTAAATTTAGTAAAATAATTAGTTTAGTTTTAAAATAGGCAGAAAAGTTTTGTATTAAAACGCTTGACGAAATTTGGTTGAATTATTTTTATGAAATTTTCATTTTATTTTATGGTTTTTTTTGTTACGGTTTACACACAAATAGCCACATTTTATATTTTGTGATTTTTGTGGTATTTTCTGTATGTTTAAATTGATTTTTTTTGTGTTTATTTCGTGGCTTAGCCCATATTTCTACTAGTTTTTATGTTATGAAACTCTAATAAAAAACACATTATATGTTTCGTTGAAGATATTAAAATAAACAACTAGTTCTATTTAGATCCACCACATTTAAATCTTGAACCATTTAGACCTATTTAATTTCAAGATTTAATACAGTTCTCCATTTAATCATGTGTTAATTTTAGTGGTACATTTAGATCCATTTTGACTTATTTAAAACATTCGTTTAAATTACTAAAAATAATCACTTTAGATTTTGATTTTTTCTAAAGAATGTTAAATCTATGTTTTTAAAAAAATTGAAAATGCCTTTTGTTTTTCTGAAAAAGTAGGAACCAAGCTTTTGGTGGTAGACAACCCAATAAATTGTGTTTTTTTTTTTCACTTTAAGCTCATATAAGAAATTTATATCACAGTAACCCAAAATACACTTTCCCATTGATAGGAATTTTATGTCGAATGGACTAACCGCGAGAAAAAAATGTTTACTAGATGATTAAAAGTAAATGTGTAACAAAGCGTATGCATCACAATTTTGTCACAGAGAAATTGAATTTTTATCATAAATAAACTCATACAGGAAATGTATATCACAGTAAACCAAAAATATACTCTTCCATAAGAATTAAGTGTTCCATAGACAATAACTAAAGCTATTTGAAAGAAATCTCGAAAATTACATAATCACACAAGTATTTGGTTCCTCAACAACTCTGTAATTCTCGTATGGTTGATAGTAAGAACGTGCAGAGGAATAATGATATTGGTATGGGTAGTTAAACTGCGTAACCGGAAATGCAACAATTTCGGCCGGTTTAGATGGAGTCAGTTTCTCCGGTTCAGGCTTTTTCTCAGCTGGTTTAACAACTTCAACCGTAACGAGCTCCGCATTACATATCTTCCTTAGCTTCTTCACGATTCTTGGTACATCAATTTCACCAACTAAGGTCATTTTCCCTGTTTTGTCATCCATTGCTATCGATGTAACACCTAAATTATTTTTTAACAAATAATGAAAAAATGTTAATTTCGTCATCTTTTTAAAAGTAATAATCATATTTTGAATATAGAAGTTTTTTTTTCAAAAAAATACCTGAAAATTTAGAAACGGTCGCCCATACTCTCTTCCTGATTCTTTCCTCGTGAACACTCAATTGCAACACAGATTTCTGTCATTTGAAACCAGAGATCAGTTTTACAAATTGTAAGAACATCACTAAACTATAATTTTTAATTATTTCATGAAAATATATGAAAGAAAGGGTATACCTGGGCGGTCATAGCTCAAGAATCTATAGAAAAGCTTCAGAAATTTCCGATATATTGTAAAGAAAGAGTATGAAAGGAGATGTAACTTGGGATGATGAAAGCTTCTTGATGACTACTGTAAGTCCAAAGCTATCCTAATATATAGAAATTGCATAGGAATATGCGTAGATTAATACATGACCCACGAAGTTTTTTTTTCGTTCTATTTTTAATAACAAAACAATTGCGAAGGACCACAAAAAGAGTGAACGAGTCAACTTTTTAACTTTACTAGTATACTTTTGAATTTGGTTGAACATTAAAATAGATGTAATGAGGCAACGACGAAAGCAACAGGAATAATCTCACTTGCTCATTATGTGGCCGCGTTAACGACTTGGGTCACGTTGATTTTTGACCCTATTGACTTATTTGATCACGTAGGAACTTGTCAATCAAGTTCTTAGATTGCCACACACAAGAAAAGGATGAAATCTCGTACGTACGAACTTAAATTGTAGAACGTGAAATTCATTAAAAACTTTTGGTAGATAAGAAAATTAAGTTAGAATTCCTTATTTATTTTATTGAACCAGAGTTTGACACCTACATTCACGTAGAATTTTTTTTTGTTTTCACTTTTCATGTTATATATATTTATATATTAAGTTTATATGACAATATGTTTATATAATTTGGTGTTTTATTGTGTAAACTAGATCAGGACTCGATCAGTATGCGGATACTTTTTTGAATTTTTATTTTGTTCAAAGTTTGTGATTCATTGCAGGGAAATTTGCCAAATATGACTCAAAACTTGATTTTAAATGCAAAAGTGTATCCAAACATCAATCAAACGCAAAACTAATCCAAAAAACTTGTGAAATTACAACCAGCCCCTTATGACCAAACAAAAAATCAAAATTTATTTTTACGAAGATAATCCTGGAAAGTCTTCTGAGCCTTCCACAATCTGTCATCTGGACGACTTCCTTCAACTATACCAGACGACTTCCTGAAAGTCGTCTGGTATAGTTGATCTTAAAAATAATTTATAAATTTTATAAAAAAAACTTTTTTAGGGGATAAAATTGAAATCATGTAATTATAAACATTTTTAAATGATATAAATTAATATTTACTAAAATTTCATTATTTTCAACATAGATGATTGAATGTAGTGAGTCATGGTATTCTTTGGTTTAGGGTTTGGTAAAATATGTTGTAGTATTGTTTGTATTCTTAGGGTTTAGTTTTCTAAAAGATCCAATTTTTGTTTGAAAAATTATTTTTTTTACCTATTTGTGTTTGTTTCTGTATATTAAACATTTTTAATATAAATTTGATTTTAATGAAGTGTTTAGTTAGTTAATTAAGTTTAGGGTTTATTTAGGGTCTAGACAACTTACTTGTAAGTCGTCTGATAAATAGTATTTACGGGGGTGGAAGACTTCCAGGAAGTCTTCTTGTGGTTTTTACCTCAAACGACTTCCAGGTAAGTCGTCCATACCGGACCGAACCTCTCATTTTATAATTGTACATTGATAATTTACCGGACATATAAATACTATTTTTCACTGTATGTAGCAAACACGAAACCCTAGCGCCGTTTCTCTCTAAGGCGATTTTGAAGGCGAATCTTTTTTTCCATTGAATCTCCTTTTTTCCGTCGTTCTCACCGCCGATAATCTCGCCTTTTACGAGGAATCTCGTTTCTCCTTCATGACGATTCTCGTTTCTCCTTCATGACGAATCTCGTTTCTCCTTCATTCATAACTAACCATCCGTTTTTTTTCCGGATCTATAACCACGTCGCTTTTCGTTGAACTCTACCGCCGGTAAGTTCTTCCTCTTTGCTCTTGAGTTCAATTTTATGACTTAAAACATTTAGCGGCCATTAAATCTTTAAAAGTTGTAGTCTTGATTTTTGCATATCTGTAACCGCTGGTATAGTTGTCAACCATAACTTCCCCAACTGTAGTCCATTGCTTCATTCATTTTTATTTATTTAGATTTTTTGGGGTTTGCGTCCTTTCATTCTAGTGAAAGACTACTAAGAAGACTTCCTGAAATTGGAAGTCTTCTAGACGACTTAAAGTTAAGTCTTCCAGCGTGTAAGAATTCGTAGAAGATTTCCAGTCAAGCCCGGTCTACTCGTCGGTCGGTTCGCCAGTTCGTCGAGTAGACCAAACATTTGAAGGTACAGGCCGCACCGGTCCACAAGCATGATCATTCCATCTCCGGCCCATCTTTATAACTCCCCTTTTCGAGAACAAGTCGAACTTAGTCTTTGTTTCTTTCCGATCAAAGTCATCTCCCGGACTTTACTACTTAAAAGAGAACTACGAGGATTTCTTTCTCGAAGGAAGTGAAAATAGAACGTATACACAATCAACGGTTGCCTAAACACCTCAAAAGATTGTCTTCATTATATAGGAGATTCAGGCTTCCTCACGAACCAACGTCATTCAGAAAGCGCCGTTTCAATAAAATCGTAAAAACGCGTAAGTCATAAAAACGGGCCGATAGGGTTCATGCACGGCTGAAATCCCACTTTCGATTCTATTTGAAATCGAGCTTAAATCCTATGAAGGTTTACCCTTGTTTTGCAGGAAAGGATAAATGTTAAGTCTTGAAGGATAAATGTAAAGTTTCCGAAGGATAAACACAAGAATCGGGAAGATATGGAAGATTTCCGAGAAGATAAATTTGACCAAGGACACAATCGGCAAGGCAAAACCGCCTCTAAGGAGTATATAAGAGATCGAAGGTCGAAGGTGCAGAGGGACCAGAAATTTTACTCAGAGCTCTCACAACAAACTTAGCATTTTAGGCAATTTTCCGTTTTTGTTACTCGAGCTGCGACTCAACTAGGTTTTTACGGTCTTAGGTTGTTAGAACTAGGGACCTCGCCGACAGCTCTCGTAGACAAGGCTCATACCTCGTTGTAACGCTCAAACACTGATTCAGAATAAGATTCCTATTGCTCTTCATTTTTATTTACATTCATCGCTATTTTCGTTTGTTCTCTCTGTCTGGTTGCTTGACATTTTTGGTTTAGCAAAAATCCGGGATCTCTGGAAATTAGGGTTTTCCTAACTTTCCTTATTTTACGGAAATCGACAATTGCAAATATTGGTTCTCACAGTTTGGCGCTAGAAGGAGGGGGGTTCACGGATCAATCCAACTCTCAGCCTTCAAACACTCGATCAGACATGACGAACGACTTGAACAATCAGCAAACTCGTGACGGCACTTCAGCCGGCAACAACGTTGAAGGCACTCCAATAGCGAACGTTTCCGCGGTCAACGCTAACGCAAACACCGCGGTGTTTGAGGAGGTCAAGAAGATGTTCTCGATTTTTGAAAATAAGTCTGCAGAACAAGACAAGGTCATGAGCTCCCTCGTTAAACAGGTTGAAACCTTAACGACGAGGACCAGGGCCGTTCTTCCTCGTGGTGCAACTCGCATCCGCGGGAGGAGACTTGATTTGACAACTCCATTGGATCAATCGGTTAACGTGCCGGAGAAAGCATTTGGGCAAGACCTCGATACTTTGACTCCAGCGCCGACGCAAAAAGCTCAGGGAGATATCCCCCCTGTCGCGGAGGATAAGGAGGATGGAGAAGTCGAAAGAGTAAACTTAGACTCCAGCAGCCACTCTGATCCTATAGACAAGGATGCAGACGTGCATCTGCGGCATACGAGAAGCCGAGCAGCTCACGATAAGTCGCAGTCCGGCTCTCCGATGACCGTGGAAGAAGAAACAGCTTTTTTGGAGAAGCAGGAAGCATTGTTCGAGGAGCAAACTCGCGACTCACGAAGCAGGCGTCGCCAGAGCCGAAAACCTGCGAGCAAAGATTTGGAGATTCGTGATATGCGCGATCACCTGATGAAAACGGTAGCGAAAGTCAAAGCGGTGAAATCTCAGACCCACCACGCTACCAGTGCTGCACCCGAGATCAACCTACTTTTAGAAGAATCTCGCAAAACGCCTTTCACGATCTACATCACCAAAACTAATGTTTCAGACTCGGGCAAGATCAGAGTGGAGACTTACAACGGCACCACTGATCCGAAGGTCTATCTACAGACCTTCCAAGTCGCAATGGGAAAATCCAGATTCAGAGAGAGGGAAAAGGACACCGGCGAATTCCGCCTCTTCGTAGATAATCTCAGAGGAGCGGCTCTCGAGTGGTTCTCACGTTTGAGACGAAATTCCGTCAGAAGTTTTCGTCAGCTTGCCTCGGAGTTTCTCAAGTAGTACTCGATGTTCATCGATCAAGAAACCTCCGACTTCGATCTTTGGAGTTGATCCCAAGCCGAGGATGAATCCCTCCGCTAATTCATCAAACGATTCAAGGCCATCTTGGTGAAAGTTTGTGGGATAAGCGACAAAGTCGCGATTGACATGCTCCGAAAGACGCTGTGGTACAAATCCAAGTTCCGAAAGTGGATCACTCTGGAGAAGCCGCGGATGATCGAGGACGCGCTCCATAAGGCGATGAACTACATCATCATTGAAGAGGAGGCAAAGGTTTCTTCTCAATAGCAGAAGACGACAAAACCCTCGTCAAAAGACTCAGGGTCGGATCCAAGGTCTAGGAAGAAGAGCACTCGCAACGACAAAAATGTCCAACGCGGGGAGGAGGAGACCCATGGAGCTCATAACTATGCTAGCAACTCTGGATAGAAGCAGGGACGGACAACGGGAAACACTTGGACCCGAAATCCGAACTATGACAAAAACGCTTTCTGCGAGTTCCACCAAGTCCGAGGACATTCCACCGTGAACTGTAAAGTCCTGGGCGCAAGATTGGCCGCGAAACTGATCGCCGGAGAACTCTTCGAAATCTCGACAGTGAAGGATCTCGTCCGTGACTCCGACCAACCTCCGAAAAACGATAAGAACCCCCAATCGGAAAACCCTTCTCAAGGAAGCCAATCGGGTGAGAAACGTAGAAGGACACATGACGAGAAAGGAAACAACAATAATCGCAGAAGAGTCAACATGATCATCGGCAGATCCCAATACTGCAGTGACTCCGGTCTCGGCTGTAAAGGCATACCAACGTCCAATACGCCGGTCTCTCCAGTACCTGGTGAACCTCCCCTCGAAACCATATCGTTCGACGAAGAAGAAGCCGACGCAATCGATCAACCTCACTGCGATCCACTAGTGATCGACCTGGTCATAGGAGAACTCGGAGTCGCCAGGGTCCTAGTCGACACAGGAAGCATGGTCAATCTTATCTTTCGTGATACTCTGAAGAGGATGAACATCGAGCTCGGAGAAGTAGTCCCACTGCCGAAACCACTGACTATTTCTCTGGCACAACATCGATGACGCTCGGGTCATAAAAACTTGATTGTAGGGGAATTTGTCAAATGTGACTCAAAACTTAATTTTAAATGCAAAAGTGTACCCAAACATCAATCAAATGCAAAACTAACCCAATAGCCTTATGAAATTACAACCAGCCCCTTATGACCAAACAAAAAACCATAATTTTTTCTTGCGAATATAATCTTGGGAAGTCTTCTGGGTTTGTGGAAGTCGTCTGGAAGACTTCTACAATCTCTCGTCTAGACCACTTCGAGGAAGTCGTCTGGAAGACTTCGAAGAAGCCATCTGGAAGACTTCCACAATCTGTCGTCTGGACGACTTCCTTCAAATATACCAGACGACTTCCTTCAACCATAGCAGATCATAGCAGCATGTCAGAGATGCGAAGACTGGACTCGGAAAGATCGTATGTGGCTCAGATACCTTGCTATATTCACTGGATTCATTGAGGGGAGAAAGTACTCAACAACTACAAGGGCTAGTCTTGCAAGGCTAGTGATGGACTTGGAAGAATTTGAAAATTATCCATGGGGGTGAGTAGCGTTCAAGGTGCTGATGGACTCTCTGAGGGGATATGATTTGACAAATACTTACACTGTTGATGGGTTTGTACAAGTTATTCAGGTTTGGGTCTACTATGTTCTGCCAGAATTGGCTGCCAATTATGGGAATCCCATACCAAAGAGACCGTCTCCACCGCTGCTGGCTTACAAGGGTGGCAAAGGACACATATGTTTTAAAGAGGCCATCAGCCGACAGATATTTAAACGTCACTCCCTAAGACTTCGCAAAAGACTTAGTTTTCCAGAAGACTTAACGATAAGTCTTCTGAGTAGTCTTTGCTTGAAAACTTCTCAGAAGACTTAAGTCTTCTGAGAAGTCTTCCAAAGGACTTATCATTAAGTCTTTTGGAAGAGTTCTCAAACGACTTAACTGTAAGTCCTATGAGAAGTCTTCAAGAAAAGACTTCTTAGAAGACTTAATTAACTCGTCCGGAAGACTTAACTTTAGGTCTTTTGGAAGACTTAACTTTAGGTCGTCTGGAAGACTTAACTTTAGGTCGTCTGGAAGACTTAACTTTAAGTCGTCTAAAAGACTTAACTTTAAGTTGTCTGGAAGAGTTAATTTCAAGTCGTCTAAAATTTTTTTACTTCCATCTTTGTTAATCCGTCAAATATCTAAATTTATATCTTTTATTTACCGCAGACCAGCGTGATTAACTTTGTTGGGAAGGATTTCAGTGAAATATTTTTCCAATGGGACTTTGATGTAGATGATACGACCACAGAGAACATAATTAAATTCATGTTTAATGCGAAACCTAAATGAAAGTGGACCATGGATTGCTGGAAAGTTGTTGGTATTATTCAGTGGGTCAATCCAATGACGCAAGTTGTTTATATGAAGAAGGAAGAGAGTGAAGCGAAGACGGAAGAGAGTCCAATAAAGAAGGAAGAGAGTGGAAGACCTCAGAAGAAAGCTCGTCGAGATGCTTCTGTTGAGGCTCATTGAGAGGTTTGTAAAGAGGCTCCTAAAGATCGTTCAGAGGCTTCTACGGCTGTTGGTGGGGTGACTCAAAAACTTATTCAACAAGGCTTCAAGGAATTAGATGATGCCATGAGGGATGATTTTGGGATGTGCCTTAGGGAGATCAAGCTTCTTGGGGATAGGATGGAAGCTGTGGAGAAAAAAGTGGGAATCACCAAAAAGGGACTGCATCTAATGAGCTTCAACTCACTACCTCTTGTCCGCCTAAACGTGTGGACGAAACTGGGGTTAACCTCTCCCAAAATCAAAGAGTAGAGAGTCAGTAGGAAAAGTGTTAGGAAAAATAAATGAAACTTGGATGTGCTTTGCTTCTTGTGCGTGATTTCTTTCTTCTGTGTGCTTGGATCTGTGCTTGTATATGGATTTTGTTTCGTGTGTTACATGGATATTTGGTTTGATTTGACCATTTGTGCCTTGATCTTTGCTTGTGTATGATTTACTCTTGTACATCGAAATTGCAGAGTGAAAATGTGAATGAGGCGAAAGCGGGACAAAAAGACGCCCAAGAACCGAGTGGGTCGACAGAACCGAGTTCCTCGAAAGAGCTAAGTCTTCTGATAGAAAAAGTGACAGAGGAGAAAGCTCCTGAATTGAGTGTTGACCCCAGCGTTGTTCTATTGGAAAAACATGAACCTACCATTTAAGATTTACAACAAGTGGAAAATAGAAGGCAGAAAAAGAAGGATGTTGCTATGGTTGTTGTCCGGGGAAAGAGTGATCGAGAAAGGAGACTTGCTGCCTCACATCAGTCTCCTTTTCAGGGAAATAGCACAGCCAAAACGATCACTCCAAACACTAAGGTTGGCCGAGGCTATGATCCTTTTGAACCCGTTGACAAGAAGAAGACGAAGGTGCTCGTTGAGTGACTGAAACTTTATCCTTATTATAGAACAACTGCTCATAGAAAACCATCTGGTTGTCCAAGTTTGTGGTATCACACCCTCTGAATCCCCTTATTACGGCTCCTGGACTCAGTAAATTCCTATACATTAATTCACTTTGATTCTCAGAATACTTACCAGTAAGTCGTCTGCTAATTCTTCTCTAGAAGACTTACCATAAGACTTCCAGAAGACTCACTGGTAAGTTTCTTATAAGTCTTTCAGAACTGTTAAATATGTCTGACTTGTATTGTTTTATAAGCAGCATATGAATGCTTTTATGAATTTGCTGAGGCTTCGGTACCAGAACAATCCACAAAATTTTAGGAGCGCCAAAATGTGCTTTCTTGATCATTCTTTCGCGCGTATGTGGACGGACAAGTACGGGGAGTTTATAAGCTCCCAGCCCCATCACAAAGGTTTAGGAAGAAGGCTCCATGGAGGGGCGTGGGATCTTTACGCAGGCATAGTACCAACATTTTGTCAATCTAAGAAGGTTTGGGTACTGGAGGTGGATGATACATATGCGCCAGTGAACTACAAGAACGATCATTGGATTGTTATATATATATATCGATCTCTAACAAGCACATAGTCATCTAGGACAACATTATCAAACATATTCCAGCTGCAGAACTCTTCAAGGTAATGGAGCCTTTTGTCACAATGATCCCTTATTTGCTTGTTGAATGCGCTTCCACTGATGAAGAACGTAAATACACACTGGAGCCATTCACATACGAGAGAGTGACAACTAAAGTACCTCAGTGTCCAGCTGGTGATTATGGCGTGTACACTTTGAAGTACATTGAATGTCACGCTCTTGGTATGTCATTTCCTCTGCTCTTTTGTGATAAGAACGCCAGCGCTATCAGGGAGAAGATGGCTTGGGATATATTTCAAGAGATCCCTGGCTCCCGTTTCCACCATATCCTCAATCTATCTGCTGCGCTTCTCGTTGTAACTTGAGGAGATTCAGAAGACTTTTGTGTTCTTCCATTTGATTTTTGTAGTTGTGAGGAACTCCCTCTGAGATCAGCTCTTTTAGTTTCTCAACTTGCTTGGAAAGTGCCTTGTCTGTAAAATTTTTATGCCCAGTTAGTAAAAGGACAAATCATTTGATGAAGAAATCAAGAAAGGCTCGAGAACACTCTCCATTAAACAAAAAATGCCATGATTTTACTCTTTCGTTCTTCTTCACAAGACACTCCTGAGACTCCAACCGCTCCTCATCCCTGGTATATATGTAGACCAAAACAGCCATGATTTTACATTTCACAAGAATCCAAAAGAAAGTCCAGGGGAAGAAGATTAACACAGTAATATAGGGTACTACATGCCTGATTTCAGCTATCTCATTCCTCAATCTCCAAGCTCTTCAAATTCTGGTTTTCACTTCTCGAATGCTGTGTCAACACCTCTAACGCTACCAAAGCAAAAGAGAGAAGGACATGCTACGAACATACTTTCAACACACTTGCCTTTAGCAGGCAATAAACAACATAATAGTAAAGAAACTGAATTGTTATATAATTCCAAATGTTTACAAAGCGGCAGCTTAGGGATTCGGAGTGGCATTGATGCTCTATTGTCAAAAAAATTAGCAATCTAACCTAAGGTAGAGAAGCAAGTAATCAGAGTGAAAGTTGAATCAGGGATGAAAAAGGAAGAGATTTTTCTCAAATGGTACCTGAAACAAAGGTAAGGAACTTCTCTTCTTGTTTCCTATTAACCTCATCCAATTCCGATAACTTCTTCTTCTGGAGAAAAAAAATCAAAATGAAAGTTTTGTAAAATCGAAATCCCTAGAAATTAAAATCAAAATCAAACCTTGAGGGTGGTGTATTTTTCGTAGAGCTTGGCGTAGAGAGTTTCCATCTTCTACTGAAGAATCAAGAATAACAATTTGGAGATATAGCGATCCGAAGAACATGAACATGAGAGTACACAAAGCCAGCAAAGGTGAGCAAACCTTTCCGGAGACATAGCCGGTGAGGTGATGGACACCATCCAGAGACACAGTTTGGTACGTACATTGAAACCATAAACTAGACTAAAAGACGAAAGCCAAGTTGAGGAGAGCACTGTGGAGATACATGAAAGACTGCAAAAATGGTGAAGCTGCCTGGAACTGGACGAAGAGATAGGAAAGAAAGCAGTGTACATCTAATTATTTGAGTTGGAAGATAATCTCCAAGAGTGCTTCCACCATTGAAACCCGCTCAAACACCACACATAAAACTGCTTCATAAACAAGAAGCCACAAGAGAATTGATCTTCAACTCGAGCAGCCAAGGAAGAAGACGGTTGGCAATGAACTACTCAAAGACTGCACGCAATTGAGCTAAGGCTCCACAACACCTTACCAAGTAATCCGGACTCTGGAGAACCGTTGGCTTCAAACTAAGGGACTGCACAACTTCCAAACCCCAGAGCTACACCAATTGAAGTCGACTTGAACAAGAACATGGATCTATCAAAGAGGACTTACCAAAGATAACAACGCATAAGAATCAGACGCCTCGAAGTAGACAGAGCAACACCAGCTTCCTGAGCATAAACAAACACCCGAGAACGTAGGAAATGAAGTCTTCCGACATAACCAAAAGACCAAGCTTACTCCAGATGTCCAAGGACAGCATAAAGACCTTCCTGAAAACTTTCAATCGAAAAGCCGAACCCTTAAAACTGAGTCCGCTGCCCACCCTCAAGTTTCCTCCACTAAGAAACTTAATACTGAAGCTCTACAAGAACGCCTCATAAGCGACGACCTTGATGCAGAACCGAACTTATATCGAGAGGTTCTAGACTTTGAGCTAGGGAAAGACAAACACAACTACAAACTAATGGCGACTGAAAACCTTCAGTTCCTTAATTTATATAGTTGAATACATTTTTATTTAGAATTTATTTAAGAATACTTAAATTTCTACATTTGGTGTACTTGTTCTTTATATTCTAATTTTATTATTGATTTCAAGCGAATTTTTATGTTGATCAATAGGATGTACTTTTTCTTATTAAAATTTCATTTGAGTCTCAAGTCTCATAGTTTAGGGAAATATTAACCAAATCCTAACTACATCATATAATATTATCCTCCTTACTAAGAAGTACATTTGACACGTGGCTCTCACAGAGCCCTTCTCAGCCGAAATAACGCGATTCTATTGGTTGATTTTTCGTAAATTCATTTTTGATTTATTTTTCTCATCGACATAACAAAAAAAGGGAAGCCCTATAAATACTAACCTTATTTTGTTTAATGCATTGAATACTTACTAAAAAAATAAGACAGATTAAAGGAGTAGGAAAGTAATTAATATTACTTGCGCAAGAATATTTATATGTTTAATATATTAAATACTTACTAAAAAAATAAGACCGATTGAAGGAGTATGAAAGTAATTAATATTAGTTGCGCAAGAATATTTATATGTTTAATGCATTAAATACTTACTAAAAAAATAAGACCGATTGAAGGAGTAGGAAAGTAATTAATATTACTTGCGCAAGAATATTTATATGTTTAATGCATTGAATATTTACTAAATAAATAAGACAGACTGAAGGAGTAGAAAAGTAATTAATATTACTTGCGCAAGAATATTAATTAATACATGTATTTACTACTATCCTTTACTAAAAATACGGTAAATCATATTGATTACTTGCGCAAGAATATTAATTAATACATAATTTACTACTATCCCTTACTAAAATACGGTAAATCATATTGATTACTTGCGCAAGTTAAAATCGTATCATATGCATTTAATTTTCTTCTAAAAAAATTAACTATCTTTACTTAAACGGTTCCATAATTTATTTTATGAATATTTCTTTGGCGTCGTTACAAACCTATATGATTCACTTCATATATATAGAGGTCAATGTCGAAGGATTAAATCATAACAAAGGTGAGTCTTTTTTTTCTTTGCGTGGCTTGTTTAGTTTTGTTTACTTGTTTCTGAATTTTTAGACATGTGTGTTACAGGGGAATGACAGAGGAGAATGGCTTAAGAACTTGAAGTATGGAGTGTTTGGATTAGGAAACAGACAATATGAATATTTTAATAAGGTTTTTAAAATAGAATTATTTTTTTTTGTTTCACGCTTACTCCAGTTTCCTTGGCTAATATTCGAATTGTTTTGTAAATATGTGTTGCAGGTTGCCAAAGTTGTAGATGACATCCTTGTAGAACAAGGTTTGTTTGTTTATTTATTTCATTATTCATCTTGATGTGTTTGTATTATAGTTTTCTAACTTGATGAGTTATTTTTACAGGTGCACAGCGTCTTGTACGTTAAGTAAATTTTATATTATTTACGTTAAGTAAATTTTATAACATTGTTTCTCTTGTGTCACTTTTTTTGTAACATTGTTTCTCTTGTGTCTGAAATCCTAGATTGGTGGATGTGTGCACGGATTACTGCAGAACATGCAATGATGCTGCTTCAGGCCATCTGGTTTTCTATTCAGGATGTCAGGTATAGTCCCAAGTTTAGAACAATCTTATTGCTTTTATTCGTTAAAAATTCTTCTCTGATATACAATTATGTCAAGTAATATTTGTTACTTTTTTCTGTGACGGTAGGCAATCATGTACGTGCTATGCTACAGAATGAGATCAATCCTAGATGTTCCTCGCTTCCAGTCCCTGCTTACACCACTTGAGTCGCTTTTATCTCACACACTAAACTCGTTGAAGGTAACTTTCACAATGTGTTATCTCAAGTGGTCTGAACCAAAGTAACACCAAATGCAGTAAGCTTCCACCAACTATTTTGCGTGTGTGTGAACAGGAGTGCAATCCATATGTAGTTTCCGAGTTCCTTAAACAAGCCAAAGCTGGTGGTCTGTTCATTGTCTCGGAAGCCTTCATTTTCGATGACCTACCTGACTCTGAGCTCTCTCGTGCTATTCCTTCTGGCTTCTTCCCCTTCGACCCGTGCTTGTTGAAAATCTCTAACAGGTCCACTTTCTTTCTTTACTCTTGTCACCCCCGGCTTGAGCTTCTTTAAAGCAAATTCTAGTGCATATCTTGAAATAGTTCTTTTTGTGTTGGATTTAATGATGTGAAAAGTAGTTGCTTTACATAATTTTTACTCCCTTCCTTACCCGTTTGCCTGTCAAATCTTGAAGCTTTATTTCTCCCAACTTGATATACTGGTCAATGGTGAAAACTACTTATGAGAACGATGATGAGGATGAAGTCATAGTCTATGGAGACACAGACAGTGAGGAATGTGATGGTGACGAGGTGAGCAAGATGTCTATAACTCCTAAACACTCCTTTATGCGTCAAACATGGAGACTCTTGAAGATGCCTTCTAGAATCAAACCATCAACAAGTCCTCGTCACTCCCTCTGACCCTTGCTTAGGGTCCTTAATTAATATTTTTGCAATATCTGGAATCGTAACTCATTGTTTGAGTTTTCAAGTTGTTTTTTTTTTTTTTTGTCTTTGTTGTGTGTTAGCTTTATAAAACTTCTAAATCCGTTCAATGAGTTTTATAAATCTCAATAGACACAAAACACACAAATATCATTTGTGATATAGTTTTTTCAATTACTTAGTATTGATTAGCTTATAAGCTGAACCCCAAAAAAGTCCCAGCCCATATAAGCCCATAATTTCCTTTAAATAAAAATATTAGACACTGTTATATACTGTCTCTATAAATTAACAGTGTTGGACTTTTGTATTTTATTAATTTATAGTGTAATTTATTTACATAAAGTTTCATTATTTATAATTTTTTCTATCTTAAAATATATATTTTCTAAAATAAGAAAATATTTGATAATAGTGTGTATACATTAATTATTTTTTTAAATTCAATATTTATATTAGTTTTATTATATTATTTGGTGTCTATGAAATATGTTTCATAGAATTTCAATATTGTTTCATATATAATTTTACTAAATTTCATCAATATATATTAAATCAAGAAAATATAAAGGTAATCATGCTATGAATATAAAACAAACAATATAATTGTTTTATTGAGAAATTATCAAAAATACCACTTTCCTTGTACCACTTTTCAAAAATACCTTAATCACTTTTACCCTTATTTTTTAAGAGGGAAAAACACATTTATAACCCTTGGGTTAAATAATCTAAGACTTAGGGTTTAGAGTAAGGGGTGGTGTAGGGTAGGGCCGTAGGGGTAGGGTTTAGGAATTTAAAATTTAGAATTCTAATTAATTTTTAAAAAATTTACCCCTTAAAAAGTGGTATTTTTGAAAATGTCTCTTTAATGAAAGTAAAAATGAAAAGTGGTACAAGGAAAGTGGTATTTTTGAAAATTGCCCTTGTTTATTTGCACTTATATAAAATGTATATAAATATAAATTATTAAATTGTAATTTTAATGGGACTATGTGTCTACATAGGATTTTCTAAAAAAATATTATTTTATTATCTAATCGATTTGTGTTGTATTTTGAACCATCCCAACTTGGGACCAGATGAATTTATTAATTTATAGAATATTAATTTATATAATTTCTATTGTAATGTTACTATTTACACACTTCTAATTCATGTCTACTTCTAATTATGTTATAAATTACAAAATGTATTTTTATTAAGTTCTATATTAACTTATCACAATATCAAAGATCAATTATTGATTTGATTTCAAAATGTTGACATAAACGTACTTTTAAAATTGTTATTGAAAACCTTATTCTTCATATTTATTTATGAAATTTTGTTCATTTCAAATAAATTAGTTTAAAAAGTACACAGTAATATTACAAAATTTTAAAACATAATGAAGAAAAATACCCAAACTACCTTTTTCATTTTCATTGTATTAGTTGAGCTATCCTTTTTAATTTATTCTACGGTGAAGAAAACTTAAAACTAAAATTTAAATAGAAAATAGTAAAAATATCGATTGAAAATGGTCAAACAAACTATTAAAAAGTAAATTTTATATTATTTACGTTAAGTAAATTTTATATTATTTACGTTAAGTAAATTTTATATTATTTACGTTAAGTAAATTTTATATTATTTACGTTAAGTAAATTTTATATTATTTACGTTAAGTAATTTTTATATATATTTAAAAATTATAATAATTTTGATCATTGTTTTGATCAAAATCCAAAAAGAACCCAAGATTGATTTATAAAGAAAGAATAACATGCACTCATAATTATAAAGAAAATAGAAAACAAAAAGAGAAAGTACAATATATGAATTGTGAGATATATAGTATCTATGTCAAATTCGTAAATAATAAGTTTGAATTTTTTATCATATTAAAGATTAGATCAACTAAAATATTTAGAATTCTATCATAATCTTTATTTTTTACTTATTTAACTAAACTGAAATAATATTATTAATTCGAATTGATGATTCATTAATCAAATCATAAAAACATTAAATAAGTAAAATTACCAAAAATTAAGAAAAACATTACAAGTAATCAAATTTAATTCTTCAATAATAGTATAGATATAATTTTTATATTTTATTTTTTAAAATTTTACAATAGAAAGATATATTTTAAAGATAACAATATAATACATAAAATTATCATATTTTCTAAGAATATAATATTATCGATATACATTTTTTTAATTAAATAATAAATTATATACAAAATTATTAAAATATGGGAAGCAAGTAAATTTTTTTTATCAAAAATCATGGGCAAGTTGACAAATCACCAGATTCACTTTTCAAATAATAGTGTAGATAATAGAAAAATATATTTTTATTATATACAAAATTATTGAAATATGACAAATAAGTAAAAAAAAAATTACCTAAAATCACGGACAAGGTGATAAATTAGGAGATTCATTTCTCAAATAATAGTATAGATAATATAAAATATTTTTTAAGATAATAGTATTATAAATAAGAGTTATCTTATTATATAAAAATAAAATATTATTAATATAAATTCTTTTTATTATATAATAAATTATATATATAATTATTAAAAACATGACAAATAAACAAAATTACCTAAATTTGAAAAATTGACGAATCATCAAATTCACTTCTCAAATAATAGTATAAATATAGATTTTTAATTTCTCTTTGCTATTTTTGTGTCTTGAAATAGCTCCACGTAGAAACAAGAAACTATAAAAAATTTATTAAAACAATAATATAGTATAGACAATATTATTCAGATTCTTAACATAAGGGTTTATATAATGTTGGGCCTGTGTTACGGGTCCATTAAGAGTTCAAGAAATCTATAAATTAGGATGTTATGGATCGCATTATTATTCGAAAGTGAATTTGGAAACGGTAGGTGGAAGCGGGAGGCCAGAGAGAGAGAGAGAGAGATGCCCAGGTAATCTCTTAGGGTTTGTTGTTGAGAACAGTTGAATCTGAATGAGTTATCTGTTGCTCTGGGTTTGGAACCTTAGAATCTTTACTAGCTTAGGTTTTGGTTTCTATCTTGTTGATGATACTGACTTATTTGTTCTTCTCTACAGAACTACACGTAGATCTGTACAACAAATGCTCTAATATATACAAGTTATCCAAGAATTGGTATGACATTCCATGTTCATTTGAGAAAAATAAAACAACAACACAACTTTTGTTTTTTTTATTCTTACAATATTTTCTTGTGTGTTCTTACAGCAAGAGGAGATCAAGTTGTTACAGATTTCCAACGAGTATGACTCCTATCATTTTTCCCCATGCACTTATGCTTCTTGAATTTGTTGAAACCATTATTATTATTATTATATTATTATTATTATTATTATTATTATTATTATTATTATTATTATTATTATTATTATGATTATTATTATTATTATTTTTATTTTTATTATTATTTCAGGAAACTGAATGGTGAGGGTTTAGAGGGTTTGAATTACACGGAGCTCGATTCACTTGAAAGTATGTTAAAGAAGGGGTTCTGGATTGTGGAAGAACAAACATATAAGGTTTTTTTTCTTTCTTTCCCAACCCAATCATCTTGGTTTTGATTATAACTTGTTTAATAACCTTTATCTTTGTTTCAGACATAACAAGAATTATTACTCAAGCAGATAAAAATATCATCTTAAGCTCAAAAGTTTTAACACCCTTTTGTGTATATATGCCAATTTTAACCTCCATTTAAGATTGTTGATTGCGATATTATGGGAAAGACATGGCTTGACGAAAAAGAGAAAGAGGATTTCTCCTACCAATCCCTTTTGTCAAGGAGAAGAACAGCTTTGAGGAACAAGGCTCGAGAACTCCGCCTCAAGTAAGTAGGCTTAGCTATGAATGATCACTTTTTCACTTTAAGAACATGAAACTATCATCTTCTCGTGGATACACAACCCTCAAGACACCTCGCAGAAGTATAGCTATGACCCTGAAACACTGGTGAGTATCGATATACCTGATGCCTATATTCTTTCTCACCTCTCAATGTCCATGTCGCTTCACATTGGGTTTGTCTGTGTTCATGCAGATGTTCACCATCGAATCCTTGAAGATCGAGAAGGAGAGATTAAGGCTTTTGAACCAGTATGTGATAACATTCATTCCTCCCTTTAAATTATATTTTCTTCTTCTAATGTGTATGTCTTTTCTATGTAATAGAGTATCAGCATTTGCATGTATCGTTGTTTTACCCCAAACACAGTGGTCTTATGATATAAAATTCATGCCTGCCAAAACCCAACCACTATTAAGCCCATAACTAAATATGTTCATGCCCGCACAGGGTGCGGACCGGTCACCTAGTCTATATTATTAAAATTGAAGTACATTTGAGGATTGTTTGGAAACATGAATACTAGTTTAAATAAGAATTGTTTGAAAACATGGATAGCAGTTTAAATGAAAACTGTTTGAAAACATTGATTCCAGTATAAAAGTAATATAGTATCATTTTAGTAATTTAATTAATTATATTACTTTAATAATAGATTATATCATTAATTTTATTTTCCTTAACAATATATCAAATTATTAATTATATTACCATAAAACTAATAGTGCATATTTTTATTTATTAGTTAATCAACATTAACTTTGTGTAGATTATAAAAATAAATGTAAAATAACCGGGTTTTGCATATGATTAATTGTTCGGTTTAATTTGTTTTACTAATTTTTTTTATCTTAGTTCCAATTTATGAAAAATTAAGTAGCAAACACACATAATTCAAATGCAGAGTTTATGTGTACAAAATCATAACTTAAATCAAAATAACTAAAATGTATTAAATTTATTGTAGCTTAATGTTTCATTCCATATAATTATTTTACTAAAAAATGCTTTTTCTTTTCCTTATTTTAGCCAAACATATAGAAGAGTTTTTTTTCAAAAAAAGAATTATTTACAGAATCAATCAGGTATAAACATTCACATATTCATTTAAGTACAACTTGTTTCTTTCAAGATCATTTTTGTTTAAAGTTTTGAAATTAGACTCCAAGTAGATATTATAAATTTATGTGTGGTGTTCGAGTTGTGTCCTCCCGGATCTGAATGATTTTGATTCTGATGTGTTGGAACATAAAAATATCTAAATAATCAATGTATTTGAAAAGGGTTTGAATATTAGTATCAAAAATAATCTTATTACTTGATTCAGTCAGAGTCTTTTGAGTACAATTAGTTATACGACGACACATCTAAAACATATAATACTAATTATGAAAAGCGAATATCAATGTCTAAAAACGTAAAAGTCAATACATGCGCGGATGCGCGGATCAAGCTCTAGTTTTTGTTTAAAGTTTTAACAATGATTTTTGACCGCTGATACATATTATAAGTTTGTGAAAAAAATAAAATATTTTTGAATAATATTGGACTAACAAACTTGTGAAATGTGGCCATAGTTTGGGGTGTTAGCTTATCTAAAATAAAAGTGAGACAAAAGAGGACTCCTTTCAGGCAACCAAGGTCGAGTCTACTCCAGAAGCTGAGAAGGCAGATGAGAAAGCTTCTTCTGACACTGAGCCACAAACACAAGAAACAGCACCTTCCAAAACCAATTAGGCGCCTCTTGTGGTTTTTCATATCCAAAGATCATTATCATCTGGGTTGCAAGTGTTCTCACCTTATAAATCGTTTGTTCATCTCTTTATTGTCAATGCGATATAATATTTCTTAAGAATGCTTGGTGAAATTAGCTTTCCCGCACAAGAAGATATGATGGACACACAATACCAAGAACAAAAAGAGTTTCTCTCCATTATAGAGCTAATGAAGGAAAAAAAACAGAGAAATAGTAAAAGAGATAGTGAGAAACTGAAAAGAAGAGAACTAAGATAAGTTTTTTCAAAGGGATAAAATCGGAAATCACGTTCTTGAGTGGTGCCATTTAGCCAAATTTACTCTAAGAGAATCAGGGCACCATATGATGACGAGTCAAGCATTATTGTGTGTGCAAAGCTTTTGGATCACTTGCACAAAATCATCATATGAGTCAAGGAAATAGTTAGCGTTTGTGTGTCTTCCCAGTAGACACAGAGAAGTAATTTTCTCCCTTTAGGGGGATGAGATCTTCTAGGGGAGGAACTGCCAGAATAAAGAGACAACTTAGTTTTATTGGCAAACTCAGGCTCGAAGAAGGTGTAAAATGTTTTGGTCCTATAATATTGAGAAATACCTAAGACCTAAAAAAATTTTTGTCACAAAAATAACTTTTAAGGAAAAAATGACAAAAATAATCTTTATGGGGTGGGGTTTTGGGGGTAAATATACGTTTATACCCCTTGAGTTAACTAATCTAGACTTAGGGTTTAGAGTTATGGGGTGGAGTTTTGAGAGTGAGATTTAAAATTAAAAAAAATAAATAAAAAATATTAATTTTTAAAAAATAAAAAGGTCTAGTTTGGTCATTTTTGTTTTTGAAGGTTATTTTTGTGACAAAAACTTCAAAATATGTTATTTGAGAGATTTGCCCTATAATATATATCATCCTTGTGTTTAAATCTATGGCTGTGTATATGTTTATTTTATTAGAAGTGGGCACGGATCGAATATCCGGATTTGTTTCGTCTAACTAATCAATTATTTGATTCGATTTGATTTGTGGCCATTTGAGTATTCGGTGTTTTGGATATCCGAAAATTATTTTTTTACCTGACATCAACTGTACAATTAAAATAAAAATTAATAAAATATTTTTTTAAAATATATGTATATATATGAATATAACGGAGCAGAGCAGAGCGGATATTCATTCCTAAAATTTTTAATATGTATGATTTGCTTTGTTTCTTACGGGATATTGCATTTTAGTATTTGCTTTGCTTCGTAAAATTACGGATATCTGGAATTTTTTTGGTTCAAATCAAAATAAATAATGAATCAAATAAAAAATTACAGATATTTTGGCCAGCACTATAATTAATGATAATTAAGTATAATCAATATTTGGTTACATAAGAAGCCTACTTTCCCCAATAAACTACCAATGCATAACATAATCAATTTGTAACGACCCTAATTTCTTAATTTATGGTTTGGTTTCATTCAAATGTTTTTGTTGAACTAAACCGGGTTGATTTTATTTCCTTTAACTATATTTATAACTACACCAAAACCCAACCATTTCTATTAACGCTAATAGTGTAAGCGTATACATATTCACTAGGTGTTCTGCACCATGTGTAATATAATTTTTTTTTAAATTTAAATTATATTTTATAATATAAATTTGTTAATATTTTAAATTTAGTTATTTAATATAAATATTTTAATATAATTTTATTTAGTTAAACATAAATTAATATAAAATAAACAATTTAATTTATTTAAATTATATTAAAAATATATATGTATATGTTTTAAATTATAATATTAAAAAGATTTTTAATTATTTCACTGGTTTAAGGTGTATTAAATCAATTTATATAAATAATAAAAATGAAATAAAATTAGAAAATTATCAGAAGACAAAAGAAAAAACGAAACTGAATTTCTAAAACTCGTAGACATCAAAAAGAAACAAATAGTATTAATAAAAAAATATTATTTTAAAAAATTGTATAGTTTAATCAAAATCAATTTAAATATATATATTTTTTAAAAACAATTGTGTCGTTTTATCTAATTGGATTTTAATTCCCTCAAAACTCAGCCTCAAACTTTTTGATCGTGGAGAGAGAGAGCTACACCATCATCACAATCTTCATCCATCCCAATTGCTTCTTACCCACCCTCCTTCACGAGCAGCTTGTCTCCTCTCTTATTCTTCTTCTATCTTTCATTCCTTTTTGTTTTGTTCTTATTTTCATGTTCCCTCGCGTGGTGTGGAGTGTGATGCGTTCGTCTCAGTTCATCACCACGTCACCGCCTTCGAGCACACCATCACAGGAGAACCCCGCGGCCACTGGAGATCAGCCTCGCCATTGGAGTGTTAATTAATTTTATGATTTTAATTATGAAATCAACACCAAAACATAATTTAGATTTGCTTTAATTCAATCATAACATATTTCTAAAAAAAGATAGAAGCATTAACCATGATTCATCCTTGGATGCAGTTATACCAATTGATCTTATCCCTTTTAATTTTCTCTTTGGAGATTTCCTTGATGGAAAAAAGTCTCAAAGTTTCTTAATCTCTTCTTTAAATACCTTTTGTTGTAATGTGGTTTTTAGAAAGAGACTTTCATGTCTTCTTCTTATGTCAATTTAACAAAAATGCCCAAGAACTTTTATATTAGTCAAAGGGTTGTGTGTTAAAAAGGGTTGTGTGTTAAGCAACACAACTCTTCAACACTCCAACACAACTCTTGGTTATATATATATATATATATATATATATATATATATATATCTATATATTTTGCCTTTAGAAACTTGTTCTATTACTCAAATTGGAGGTGGTCTAGATAACCAGTCTGGAATAGAACAACCAATAAAATGGAGAGCTCTATGGAAAAACCTAGTAGACCTAGCTAGAGAGTTTGAGATATGATTTTGCGATCTTGGTAATCGGGTAATCTTGAATTCTAGGACGCAGATCTTCAACGTCTCTATCTTCTCCAACTTTTTTACAAATCCTGGCCAATCTAGGGGTTCATTGAGCATGTTGATCAAATCATTGCAGTTCGTTCCAAAGCTATGTCATGTCGAATGCTGAAACATATTCTCCATCGCCCAGCCTAGTGCTTCCAACTCTGAATGCAAGGTGGATTCTCTGCTATTGCAATTTGATGCAGCGTATCATCAGAATATTAAAGCCTACTCGTCGATGGCCCATTAGCTTTTACGTTTATTAGTTATGTTTTGTTTTAGATAATCATCAGTCCCTATACTAAGGAGTTTAGGAATATCGTTTTCCCTTTTATGATTTGCTTTCGAGTAGTATATAAAGAATACTACGATCTATGTACGATACACCTTATTTTTATTAATCAAACTTGCAATTGCAACCAGAGTTTTATGCACTTAGAGGAGCACTCTAAACTTATTTTGACTTGTTGAGAGCATCACCAAGATCAAAGACCTTCTTGTTCGAGTTGAGAGAATCAACATCTCAAGAATCTATCGTTTTGTTACCGTTTCCTATTTTCTTTGCTTCCGCTCTCTATCAGTTGGTATCAGACAAGGAACGTTCTCGGATTTTCGAATCAGCATGCCTCCTAAACAAAACACAGCAACACCTACGAACCGCAAACCAGCGGAGATGTCAGAGTTTCAGCAAGCATTGTTGGCTATGCAGGAGAATATCCAGAGTACGATACACGCTTCGATTATGGAGATGGGAGAGATGCTTAGCCAAAGACTCATCGCTAATAATCAGTTGTTTAACAACGGAAAATCCGAAGACTATGGCTCAGTACACTCCAACCCCTTTGCTAGACATGGTCGTCGCGGTGCTCCTCAACACCATGAACAACGACAACAGGTTCATATGGATCAAGATCAACCACCCGACCAATAGTGGGAATCTTCGTTCAAAGTGGAAATCCTTGAATTCCATGGGGGAGCTCGTGGAGAAACCTTACTTGATTGAATCGCTACAGTGTATGAGCCCTTGGACTTCAAACAGCTCCCCGAAGAAAAAACGTGTTTCTCTTGTGGCAATGAAGTTTTATGGTCATGCGGCTTTGTGGTGGAAGCAAGTGAAGACAACACGCCACCGTACCGGCAAACCTCCAATCATGGCGTGGTCAAAGTTACAAAAACATCTCAAAGCTACCTTTTTACCACATAATTATGAGAGGAAGATGTACAACAAGCTTCAGAATATCCGTCAAGGTTCTCGTACAGTACACTGCAGAACAACTTGTCTCACGTTTTATCGGCAGGCTGCGTCCTCAACTCCAAAACGCATTATCACAATTCGATCCTACTACACTTGCAGAAGCACACAGGCGTGCAGCTACCTTCGAACAGCAACAACGGTCAACAACATGGGGAAATCAAACATCTCGTTTGCGTATGACGGAACAGAGTGGTTCCCAGATCACGACCAAAGAACCAGATTCATCGGCCCCTTTTTCCGGTTCAGAAACACCTACGGAGGACAATAATCTTCGTCGCTCAGCTCGTATACCAGATTTAAAATGCTACTCTTGCGGAGAACCATAACATAGGCAAACAGCTTTTCCTAACAAAGACTCGTCGTGGGCTGATTGTTGATGGCAATACAGAGACTCAAAATCCTCTCTACGATTCTTTTGGCGAAGACAATGAAGACCAAGCGGATGACACCTTGCAAACAGTGGGTGACACAAGACCTATGCTTGTGATACGTCGCTCTTGTTTAGTTCCACGAAGACAAGATGAACAATGGTTACGTACAAACATCTTCAAATCGACTTGTACGATTCGAGGTCATGTTTGCATTTTTGTCATCGACTCGGGGAGAAGCCATAATGTGATCTCCGAGGAAGCAATAAATAAACTGGGATCGTCCAAGAACAACATCCAGATCCTTACACGTTGGGTTGGGTAAACGATAGCGCTAGCATTCACGTCACTCAACGAGCCTTGGTAGCATTCTCGATTGAACCACATTACAAGGATAAGAAGTATTGTGACATTGCTCCAGTAAATATTTGTCATCTCCTTCTGGGATGTCCGTAGGAGTTTGATCGCAAGATTATTCATGATGGAGTTAAGAACACATATAGTTTTATCTGGGAAACTCATAAAATTGTTCTTTTACCATTTCAGGAAACATCTCTTACACCACCACCACCATCACCATCACCAACAACAACTACACAACAAACAACACTCTTGTGCTCCTATACATCATTCATATCCGAGCTGCAGACGGAAGGTGTGGCCTTCGCTCTTGTTCCATGCCCACCGCCTCGTCTTCTTGCAACACCACCATCACCTTCTTTGGACATGGTTCTACAAGAATACACTGATGTCTTTCCTCCATAATTGCCCGAGGGTCTGCCACCACTTCAGGACATCCAACACCAAATTGACTGAGTCCCGGGAGCCACATTACCCAATCGTACTCACTACCGCATGATTCTTATGGAGCATGAAGAGTTACGGAAACAGTTAAAGGATTTACTACGAAAGGGACACATCAAGGAAAGTTTGAGTCCATGTGTGGTTCCTGCACTCTTGATTCCAAAAAGATGGTTCATGGCGTATGTGTGTTGACAGCAGAGCAATCAACAAGATCACCATCCACTACAGATTCCCTATACTTCGTTTGGATGATTTGTTGGATTAAATTGGCGCTGCTACTATATTTTCGAAAATTGAACTCAAAAGCGGTTACCACCAGATTCGTATCCGACCAGGCGACAAATGGAAAACAACTTTCAAGACCAGAGAGGGGCTTTTTGAATGGTTAGTCATGCCATTTGGGATGTCTAATGCTCCCAGCACATTCATGAGAGTTATGAATCAGACACTATGACCTTTCATTGGACAGTTCGTTGTGGTTTGTTTTGATGATATATTGATGTTTAGCTCTTCGCTGGCGGAACATGAGTCTCATCTTTGTCAAGTCCTTTCTGTCTTACGATCACAACAATTGTTTTGGCGCAAAACAAAAGTAGGCATTTGGCGTCTCAAAGGTACTTTTTCTGGGCTACCTGGTGTCCGATAAAGGTCTCGCGGTGGAAAATTCAAAAATTGAAGCCATTAGATCTTGGCCAATCCCGAGATGGTCTCAGACGTCCGAAGCTTTCATGGCCTTGCCTCTTTTTACAGAAGATTTGTGAGCCATTTGAGCTCTATAATGGCACCAATCACAAGTTGTATGCGCGATGGCAAGTTCGTATGGACGGCTGATGCAACACAAGCGTTTGAGATTATCAATGAGAAGCTTACGACGGCTCCCATTCTCGTCCTTCCCAATTTCTCGGTTCCTTTTGAGTTACATTGTGACGCTTCTAAGTTGGGAATCAGTGCCGTTCTAAGTCAGTTGGGACGATTGCTTTTTATATTGAGAAGTTGTCTGGTGCGCGTGGAAGGTATAGTAATTATGATGTCGAATTCTATGCTATTGTTCAGGCTATAAAGCATTGGCGACATTACTTGGCACACCGTGAATTTGTTTTGCTTACGAAACACGAAACCTTGCGCCACTTGGACAGTCAAGCAAAGGTGTCTGCTCGACATCCTGGATGGAAATCCTACTTACAGCAGTTCACGATACGACACCAATCGGGAAAAATGAATAAAGTCGCGGACGCACTTAGTCGCCGTCATGGACTTCTGACTACGAAGCATACAACTAGAGGTGTCAAATGGGCGGGCTGTCCATGGGCTTGCCCAGTCCAATTCATTTTGGGCGGACTATGGACGTGCCCAATTAATAAATGGTCCAACTGGACAAAAGACCAATTGGTCCATGGTCCAATTGGGTGAAGACCAAATGGACAATGGGTGTCCATGGGCCTCCTAAAAATATACATCTATGATTTTGACAAAAATATAGTAATACAAATTTAGTGAAAAACATATTTTCAACGAAAAATTAAAATTTTACGAGATTTATGGAAAATCACATTTTCAATCTTGGCGGGAAAGCTTAATTTTTTGGTTTTGTCGGGAAAACTTAATTTCTTGTTTTTGGTGAGAAAACTTAATTTCTCAGTTTTAACGGGAAAATAATAATTTTTATTTTGGCAGGAAAACATAGTTTATCGGTTTTGACGGAAAAACATTATTTTTGTTTTTGGCGGGAAAACTTAATTTCTCGGTTTTGACGGGAAAACATGATTTTTTTGGTTTTGGTGAAAAATGTGATTTTCGGTTTTGGCGGGAAAACATAATTTCTCGGTTTTAGCGAAAAAACATAATATCTCGGTTTTGGCGAAAAAACATTATTTCTCAGTTTTGGCGGGAAAACATTATTTTCGGTTTTGGAGGAAAAACACAATTTTTCGGTTTTGGCGGAAAACGCGATTTCTCGGTTTTGGCGGGAAAACGCGATTTCTCAGTTTTGAGGAGAAAACTTGATTTTTCGATTTTGACGAGAAAAAGTGATTTTTGGTTTTTGCGGGAAAACGTAATTTTTCGTTTTGGCGGGAAAAAATGATTTCTCGGTTTTGGCGAAAAAATATTATTTCTCGGTTTTGGTGGGAAAACATTATTTTTGGTTTTGGCGGGAAAATGCGATTTCTTGGTTTTTGATGGAAAAAAGTATTTTGGCGGGAAAACATGATTTCCTTATTTTAAAGAAAAAATGTAGTTTTTCAATAATTAAAAATAATTCTTAATACTATTGGGTGTCCATGGGCATGTCCAAATGGACATGGTCTCTATTGGTTATGGACACTTGTTTGGACCATTGTCCAATATGGACCGCCCACTACTGCCCAAAAGCTAAAATGGTCCAATTGGTTAAGACCATTTGGGCTCTGGACAGACCATTTGACACCTCTACATACAACTGTTGTTGGGCTTGCTTCTTTTTATGTGTTGTACCCGTTAGATCCTTTCTTTGCTCGGATATTTGAAGCAGCGAAGCAGGGCATTCATGATGATTATATGATTCAAGATGGATTTTTTTCAAAGGCATACGTTTGTGTGTCCCAGAAAGTAGCTTGCGTTTGGAGATTATCCGGGAACTACATTCAGAGGGACATGTGGGAAGGGACAGAACGCTTCACCTTGTAACGAGTTCATACTTTTGGCCTACGCTTCGTCGAGATGTGGAAAGATTTGTTGAAAGTTGTAGGGTTTGTCACCAAGCGAAGGAGAAAGCATCTAATGCCGGCCTATACATGCCTCTACCCATTCCGACACAGCCATGGACATATGTCAGTATGGACTTTGTCTTAGGTCTCCCGCGAACACAACGAGGGCAAAATTCAATATTTGTAGTGGGCGACAGATTTTCTTAAATGGCGCACTTCATTGCCTGCAAAAAGACCACAAATGCAGTTAGTGTTTCTATTTTGTTCTTCCGAGAAGTCTGTCGCCTAATGGGTTGCCTAATTCCATCGTCTCTGACCATGATACTTGACTCCTCAACCACTTTTGGAGATCCTTGTGGAAGCTCTTAGGGACATCACTTGATATGAGTACGACGTATCATCCCCAATCAGATGGTCAGACGGAGGTCACAAATCGATCATTGGGAAATCTACTCCCTTGCCTTGGGGGTGATAACATCAAATCGTGGGACAGCAAGTTAGGCCAGGCCGAGTTTGCGCACAATCATGCGCTTAACCGTAGTCTGGGCTTTTTTCCTTTTCGCGTTGTCTATGGCATCGTCCCGCGGTGTCCTTTGGATTTGGCGACGACTCCAAATAAGACACAACACCACGGGGAAGCTGTGGATTTTTTCACTGAACTGCAAGAGTTGCATAAGAAAGCTCCATCCAACTTTCAGGTTTCGGCCGATAAATACAAGTCAGCAGCTGATAACAAGCGACGTGAGGTTATATTTGTAGTAGGAGACTTAGTTTGGGTCTATCTAGCAAAGGAACGACTTCCTTTGCGAGAGTAAAATAAACTAAAGTTCAAGAAGATTGGTCCTGTGGAAATTGTGGAGTGTAACATTCCCAACGCATATAGGGTTCGTCTTCCTTCTCATCTCCGAACGTTGACGTATTCAATGTCAAGCACTTAACTCCATTTCATGGCGAGGATAGTCGGCCAGATTCAGGGGCGAATCCTTCTCAACCCGGGGGAACCTGATGTAGTGTATCATCGGAGTATTAGGGCCTTACTCGTCGAAGGCCCATTAGCTTTTACGTTTATTAGTTGTTTTGTTTTAGATAATCATCACTCCTTATACTAAGGAGTTTAGGAATATATTTTTCCTTTTTTTGATTTGCTTTCGAGTAGTATATAAAGAACACTACGATCTATGTACGATACACGTTATTTTTATTAATCAAACTTGCAACTGAAACTAGAGCTTTAAGTACTTTGAGGAGTACTTTAAAATTATTTTGACTTGTTAAGAGCATCACCAAGATCAAAGACCTTCTTGTTCGAGTTGAGAGAATCAACAGCTTAAGAATCTATCGTTTTGTTACTGTTTCCTATTTACTTAGCTTCCGCTCTCCATTACAATTCCGTGTACCTATAAGCTCAACCTTTCCCATCCTATCCATCCAGAATCATCCACATCCACTAAATTGTGTTGTAGGTGTCCATGATCCATCTATCATGCAAATATTCCTCAAGCTTAAGACTTGACTTTCATCAGTACTATGACTTTGTGGGGCTGATGGTTCTTTCTCATTAGCTTTGAACCATGCTTGGCACTCACTTCATCATAGCGAACTAGTTCCAAGGGGTTCCTATCTATTCTCCTAAATATTTTATTGTTTTTGGCCTTCCAGATGTACCAGATTATCCACGAATAAGGATCCTTCTCTAATTTTGGTTCAACAATGTTATTTTTCCTCCAGAAGAGGTAATCCATATTAGCATAAATGTCCGGAAGAGGGAGGATGTTCTGACTTGTTGGTGTCATTGATAAGCACCAAGTTTGGAGAGCTGGCGACCATTCAAAAATTGAATGGGTAACAGATTCTTCAGGTTCTCTACAACGTGGATAGTAGTTGTCACATATCATGTTAAGCCTTATCAGGTTCTTCGTAACCACCACATGATCGGTTATTAGTTGCCATATAAGATGACATATCTTTTTAGGAAATCTTATCTTCCAAGCAAAGGCTTGTAGCTTTGTAATACTAGGTTCCAATATCCCCTTTCCTGCTCATCACTCAGTAAGTTTCGTGCAACCCAATAACCTGATTTGACTGTATACTGGCCATTTTTGGTATAGTTCCAACATAAAGTATCTCGGCGATGGGCCGTAATTATGGTCAGACTCCTTCTATAAGGTATATCATCAAGTTCGACATAATTCTCAAGAAGCCTGACAATCCACTAATTCAAGTCCTGATTGATCAGATCATTTACTCTCATGTTTGGGTTTAAAATTGGAGCCGCAGGTCTAGAGGGCCTAGCCTTTGCGAAATATCTAACCTCTAGAATTGTTTTGCTAGTAGAGCAAGGTTAAAATCATAGAATAAAGATGAAAGGAGAAAAAGGATCTCCTTGGGGTAGGCCTCTACCTGGGATAATGTTTCCCCTAGGCTGCCCATTCATAAGCACCTTATATTTCACCCAGTATCAAGGTAATCTAGATTTCCGAAAATCCCATCTTCTCATAACAACTTCAATGAACGGCCACTCCATTCTATCATATGCCTTACTCATGTCTGTCTTAATTGCCATTTGTTTGTTTCGTCCACTTGGCTTAGTTTGAAGGGCATGAAACATTTTCTTGGCAATCATAATATTGTAGGTAATTTTTCTTCCCCCAACAAAGGCTGACTGGATTTCTGAGATCCTATCTCGTAGAACCTTCTTTAATCTCTGGCATATGACCTTAGAGATAATCTTGTAACTGACGTTACACAGACTTATGGGTCGGAACTTGGACATCTCGTTAGGCATAGTTGTCTTTGGATAAGGCATATACTTGTATCATTTAGACCACCTGAAATTGATCCATCCAAAAGGAATTGATTGACCATATAAGTTAGATCATCCTTTACAATATCCTAGAATTTTTGATAAAAAAAGAGATGTCTTCCCATCTGTTCCATGAGCCTTTTCCGGATGCATAACAAACAGTGCCAATTTTACTTCCCATTCCGTGACCGGAGCAGTAAGGTCATTGTTAATTGGCTCTGTAATCGTAGTTTTTACCTCAAATAGCGCTTTCTCTATGTCTTATGGATGAGAGGATTCAAAAAAGTGTCTAAAGTAACTAATAGCAATGGCTACTAGTCTTTCTTCATCCTCAACAACACATCCATTTGCATCTACCAGTTGTGTGATTTTATTCCTAGCTCTCCTTTGTTTTGTCAATGCATGAAAGAATTTTGTGTTTTTGCCTCCCTCTCTTAGCCAAAAGATTCAACACTTTTGCTTCCAAAATATCTCTTGAGCCTTAAGAGCGTCTGCGATTTCCTTTAAAGCTTTAGATATTTCCTCGGTTGTTGCATCATTAATTGAGTACATGGATTCAACCTTCTCTTTAAGTACCTCCACTGATTTTTCTGAATTCAGATTTTGATGTATCCTCCATTGGCTTAAGGACTTACGACAACTAGAGATATGGTCCATTATACTAGCGTCATTGGGTAATTCTGAAGATTTCCATCCCTAAAGAATCACATTCTTAGTTTCTCATTTTCAAGCCATCTCTTATCAAATTTAAAAAGTTTAGTTTTCCTTATTGGCTTTATGAGAATGTCTGCTAAGATCGGACGATGATCCGATCCCCATAATCTCATATACTGAACAGTGGAATGAGGAAAATTTCATGCCAGTCTTCATTTCCAACAACTCTGTCTAGTCTGCACCTAACTGTTAATTTTCCCGCTCTCTTCGCAACCCAAGAGAACATGTTTCCAGTGAAAGGAAACTCCAACATCCCGCAATTGCTTAACATTTGCTTGAACGGTAGGAAGGAACTACCCGTTCGCTGGCTACCGCCCTTCTTTTCCTTGTGTCCTGTAATTTCATTAAAATCACCAATCATTAACCAAGGTCCCATTCTTGTTGTTGAGAAACACGTAAGACATTCCCATACTTGGTCTCGTCATTCTAAGACAAGATCCCCATAAACAAACGTCATAAAGACTTTTATTCCATCAATGACTGCCTCAATGTCAATCATTCTGTTATTTGAAAATAAAACATTAACTTGAAATCATCCATAAAAAATAAAGCTAAACCTCCGCTAAGGCCAAGTGGCTCAACAAATGATCAAATCCCAAGTCGACCTGAATGTTTTGCAGCAGCGGCCTTTTATTCTCCGTCTCAGAGAGGAACACAAGTCATGGGCGATGTCAGCATCTCCTTAAGACGTCGAACTGTGAGGTCGTTCCCAATCCCTCGATAGTTCCAACTAATTGTCTTCATGGATGATGGTGGGAGGTGTTTTTGGACCCCTCCGAACCATTGTGCCTACGGTAATTGCCTTTGGAAGCCTTAAATGTACCAGTATGATGAGTCCCCAAACGTTCCTTTTCTCTGGAGGATGCAATGTGTCTTCTTGGAGCTCCCCAATGAGAGAACTCCTTCTTCTTCTGATGAGCATCCCAAGGGACACCAATCTCTCTCTTAAATTCAGAAGAAGTTGCTCCGTCTTCATGTATATCCTCTACTCGATTCTCTCTACTCAATCCTCTCTCTTTTGTTCCATTCTTCTTTCCACTTTCCAACTCCATTAGTTCTTTCCCAAGTAAATACTTATCACTCAAGCCGTCCTCTCTGTCGATGCTTCCAAACACTCCGATCTCCACTCTTCTCCTCCAGCAGTTGCGATCGTCACTCTTCTCCTCCTTCGGCTAGGGCTTCCTCCACTCTTGGTTATATATTATATACCATCATTTAATATATATAATATATATGTAAATGATCATAAGATTAAGGATACTTTATAAATATAAGGTAAAGTAGGAGGGTTATCAATACACACACAATTTGTTATTTTATTTTTTCTTTCTTTTCTCACCAAAGGGAATCGACAGAAAATAACAAAAATAAAGAACCATAATTTGATAATCATTGACTATTTATTTATGCAATCATTCTTTTATCGTTTATGGTCGACTTGTTCGTTTGTTTTTGTAACTTACGTTAACATTCAAAATAATTCAAAACAATTTTCCAAATGAATTAAACAAATCTAAGAAGGCTCTGATACCACATGTTAATTAATTTTATGATTTTCAATTAATCAATACCAAGACCTAATTCAAAATTTACCTTAATTCAATTCTGACACATTTCTAAAAAAGATAGAAGCACTAGCCTTGATCCATGCTTGGATCAAGTCTACCAATTGATTTTCTCCCCTTTAACCTTCTCTTTGGAGATTTCATTGATGGACAAGAAGTCCCAAATTTTCTTAATCTCTTCTTTAAATACCTTCTGTGGTAATGTGTTTTTTAGGAAGATACTTTCACGTCTTCTTCTTATGTCCATTTAACAAAATGCCCAAAACCTTTTATATTAGTCAAAGGGTTGTGTGTTAAGCAACACAACTCTTCAAGAATCCAAGACAACTCTTGGTTATATTTTATATACCATCATTTAATATATATATAATGTAATATATATGTAAATGATCATGAGATTAAGGATACTATATAAATAGAAGGTAAAGTACGAGGGTTATCAATACACTCATATTCTAATTCATTACTCGAAACTGATCCATCACGGTATCGTTTTTTATATTAGAATCTAAAAACATTAATATAAAATTTCTTTATATTAAACCAATAGACGCATAGGTCATATAGAATATACAATATTCTTTCATGGAGATCAACGCTGTTGCTTTGTGGTTGCCTTCTCGAGGGGCTTATGCGTGAAGTGTGGAGACTAACAAACAGAACCGGAGCCGTCATATCCCATCACCACCGATCACTGGTCTTCTCCGGCACGAGTCACCACCACAGAAGATCACAGCTATTTCACCGGAGCCGGAGGTATATCACCGCGAGCCCATTATGTGAGTTAACGGATCTTTTCTCTATTTTTTGTGATGGAAATAATCTTTGTCCCAAACCCTAGATCTAATACCTTTTTTGTTTTTTTTGTATGTTATTCGCTCCTGATTTGTTCTACGTTGAGAGTGAGTGTCGTCATTGATGTATCACTACCGCTCGCCTTTTATTACGTGTCATCCCCATGGCCATGATCTGTGATTCCCTTATGTGATCTTGGTTCATATTTTCCGGTTAAGCTCATACCAATTCTGGTTCAACTTCAAACCAATGGTTAAAGTGAAGGTTATCCCATTAAATCTCATACTAGTGTTGAATTATTTCTATGGTAGTTTAGTTTTCATGTTCGTTTTGTTTGTATCGAGTCTTACGTGATAGTTAGAATATTCAATGTAAACCAGAAATTAGGGGTCTAGAGAATTCAACTGTTGTTTAGATTGTTTAATGTTAATATAATATGGACTATGTGGGGAGTGCCGGAGCCTAGAGAGATCTGGGCTAACGAGAGGGCTGGGGCCTAGAAAGATTTGGGCTAGAGACGCATATGAGGGCGGGGCTCAAAAACATCTGGGCCAGCGACGCATAGTGAAGGGCGGGGCCTAGAGACGCCTGAGCTAACGATGCATATTGTGTGGTATTGGGTGCAAAACATTTGCATATCGACGCATAGTGGATGAGGCAGATATTCAGAGATGCTTGGACTAGCGACAAATATTATAATATCATATACTTGTATGAAGAGAATGCGGGTTGTGTGGAATAGCTATGTACCATCAGCGCATTGTTTATTTTGTGTGATGCGCTAGGCATCGTGTTTGTTCATGTTACAGTTAAACTTCCATAGTAGGAGTTATATTGATCTTGCTCAGTGGTTTGCGTGTTTGGCATCCAATACTTCACTGAGTGACTCCATGTTGGTGAGCATGACTAGCAATCGGATATCCGGATGGTTTGGTGTTTTGGGATGGTAACAATTTTAATCTGGTTTTTATACGGCTTTTCGATAAAGCTTATTTCAGTTACTAAATTTAAACATTATTTTATGCTGCTTTTATTTTAAGAAATATTTTGATATTTTTTGTAATGTTGGATAATCATACTATTACAAACTATGAGAAATGTTACAAAAGATTTTACAGCCGACAATTTTCCTTGTATTATGAGGAATCACGTCTGACTGCACCACCTAATCCGCTCTATGGGATCTAAGTTTTACTGTACTCCTTGCGCCAGGATGCATCTTTTGTAAACATTTTCTCCATTAATTCCCATAATTTCGCTTTCTCTGGAAATTGAATAGCTCTTGGTGTATAGCATTAATGAACTTTTAGTCAAACCATTTATTTCATTAAATATTTTGATATTTATCTATGTTTAGATAAATTTGATTTAATTCAATATTTTACTGTACATAATACGCCATTCTCGAAAGAGGAGGAAAATGGATGTTACACAGTTGGTGTTGTTATCGACTTATTTTGCAGTACTATTTCTCTGAGGATACGCTCCATTGCACTTCCCTAAGATAACAGAGAAGAGAGAACATGTGATATATCAAATAAAATGAGAATATTTTGGTAATTTGATGATATAGAAACAAATGAAACAATAGTATAATTTAGCTTTGTTACACCAGCAGCATGGACTTAAACAAAAAGGAGTTGTTCGACAACTTCTACTGATGCATTAGAGATTGGCCTCTGCACAAAAATGGTGCAACATATCTCTGGAGATCTCCCGAATACCGCATCTACAAATAAATAAAGATCAAGTAAACCGAGATAAGTGTATTTGTTTTCAAAAAATCGAAGATGACTGTCAGAAAGAGAAAAAGGGAAGTGGATGATTTACACTGCTATTTGCTCTGGAGATTAGTCTACGTTTTTAGGTCATGACATCCCAATTATAACTTGAATTTAAAAAAAACGACACTGCAGCCCTAGAAAGCTCCTAGGCACGGAAAGCGAGTGTGCGCCGTCAACCATGCTCTCCGACGCCGGCGGTTCCTCTGGCCACCGGCGTTGGTCTCTCTGTCACTCTCGTTGCACGCTACCACCTCTTGCACCACTTCGTTTCATTCTCTTAGTTTTCTCTTTTGGCAGTGTGGCCTTCGTCTTCGCTCTCCATCTCTCATTCGGCAATGTCGTCTCCGTTTGCTTCCCCCATCTCTCCGGCAGTCCTATTCTACATCTGTCTACTGGTGTGACTGGAGGCGACGGGGCTTCTCTCGCTGAACTGGATCTCACCATATCTGGTTCTTTTTGGGGGGTTCCGCACAAATCCATTATCATCATCGTGCATCTCGTCGTCGGCTTCTCTGGGGCATCCCGGAAATTTCTTTCAAGCCCCATCTGTGCTCACCACACTTACAGCTGTGAATCTCCTTGGTGCTCTAGATTTGTGAACTACAACTTTTTGACTGAAGGTACACACTAAATATCGTATCCCTTCCCACTTCAGTCACTACCTTCTTTCTCCGCCACCGGAGCTCCCAAGATCTGTTTCACCGATGGGCCCCTTCTCTGCGGTGAGCCAACCGTGCTTAATATGTCCTGTCAAGCTGAAAGAGCCAACTCCTCCGGTGAACATCTTGATGTTTCCTGCTTCTCGGGCATCGTCACCTCATGTACCTCCATTGACCATACACCACCGTTTACAGCTCCGTTCTTGCTATCAGACGTCTCCAAGGCGAGAAGGAATCTGTTATGGGCTAGGCCCCTTTGATAGTCGATGATATTAAGTTGCAGTTTAGCACATCAGATCCCATGCCAAGTAATATGGGTATTGTGGTTTTGATGATTGTGGCTAGGCCGTAAAGGATTTCTGGTGGGTTCACCGGAGCCTTTAATTTGCATTTACTGCAACATTTCTCTTGTTCGAAGAGTAATATATTTCTCATTTACCGATGGGTTCATCGGGACCAGTATTATCATCCATTGCTTCCTTTTTAAGGAATGCTTCCCCTCCAATCTTGTGGAGGTATTTGTCTATATCCATAACCGTCTTGCTATCTTGTGGAGCGGTCAGTATGGGGCCTGAAGATGCAGCGGATCTCGCTTCGATGAGCTTCCGAGGTGCGGATTGGACGTAAACGTCACAATTTAAGGTGACTATTTCTCTGCTGTTCGACCATGTCGTGACTGGTATACCGACGCATTCAAACACCATCTTGAGTTTGCTGTCATTTTCTTCCTTCGAAGACTTATCTATTTTATCTTGTGTTGTAGTAGTTTATCTTTTCAATCAAAGAGGATGCATAATTCCCTCTACTGTTTATAGTGAAGCAAGTTTATTTTAAGGAAACGAAGTTGTGTTCAAAAAAAAAACTTCAATTCTAAATACTTTTTATATACTACCTAGGCGCTCAATCAATTATAAGTTCATGATTTTCTGGCGTTTTCGTCATTCAATCCCCAGCTGTATGTGAGAATATGATATTAATTTTAATAGAATGAAAAATAATGAAGAGTAGATGAAGAGACTGTAAAAAGAAAATGGAGAAGAGAAAATATACAAAAAACTTAATCTCATCTTTACAGTTGTGAGTATAAAAGATTATATAAGTAGATTTAAATTTATAGGAATGCTAAACAAAATTTGTTTATTAAAGAATATAAAATAAAAGTAAATATTTATTTTACTGTTCACCCAAGTTACTTTTTACTTTAACACTACCCCTTAAACTTGACCTTAGGCCCCTGGAGATCAATATTGGAACCATGAAGATTTATCTCATTAAAATTTTGAACGTAAAAAACCACTTAGGACAAAACCATACTTTGAAAAAAGTGAACTTCATAGCCCAGGAACTTGCCACTAAAACAGGTCTATGAATCAAGCTTTGAATGAATGAACTTAAAAAATTTGGTGTGGGCTGCTTTAGTGAAAATGTTAGCTAGTTGATCCGAGCTCTTTCTGTAGTATGGTAGAATCACTCCTTGGTCCACTAGTTGTCTCAGTATTTGACAATCGACTCCGATGTGCTTTGTTCTCTCATGGAACACCGAGTTAGATGCAATGTGAATGACAACTTGGTTGTCACAGTGCATGGTGATTGGTCATGTGATTCATTTCCAAAGTCTTTGAGAAGAGCATTGAGCCAAATAAGCTCATTGGTGAGCTTTTTCATGGCTCTATATTCAGTTTCTACGCTTGAACAAGAGACCACCTTCTGCTCTTTGCTCTTCCAAGTGACTAGATTGCCTCCAATGAACGTGTAATAGCATGTTGTAGATTTCATGTCCATTTTATCTCCAGCCCAATCAGCATTAAAATAACCAACAATTTCTGAACTCCCATTGTATCCCATCCAAATGCCTTGGCCTAGAGCTCCATTAAGATACTTAAGTATCTTGTCCACCATGTTCCAATGGTGCATCTTGGAAGCTTGCATATTTTATTTCACCTATTTCACAGTAAAACAAATATCAGGCTGAGCGATCGTTAGGTATATCAACTTACCCACTATTCTTTGGTATTTCCTGACATCCTCAAATGGCATATCTTCGATCTCCCCCTCTCTTATGACTTTGTAGCTTTCTTCAAGGGGTGTCTTAGCTTATATTGCTCCAAGATTTTCTTCTCCAGACAATAAAACAAGTGTTTTACTTCCTTTGAGATAAGAAGAGTCACTCTTTAGAGAGACTCACTTCTATCCCTAAGAAGTACTTCAATTTACCAAGGTCTTTTATATAAAAATCAGATTAAAAGAACTCCTTAGTGGGTTGAATACCTATATTATCATTTCCTGAAATGATGATAACATCAACATACACGAGAATGACAACTATACCTTCTTGGCTTGGGTGAAGAGAGTGTAATCAGCCTCAGACTTCTTGAAACCTCTATCCTTGAGAGTTCAGCTCAATTTGTGATACCAAGCTCTAGAAGACTACATCAACCCATATATGGCTTTCCTGAGTCTGGGAACTTTTCCTTGTGCGATCATATCCTCAAGACTAAGTGAGTGAGTCATGTATAATTTTTATTCTAGTTCACCTTGTAGTAATGCAATATTCAGATCCATCTGCCAAAGGTTCCACTCAAAGTTAGTAGCTAATGAAAGAACAACTCTTACCATATGAAGCCTAGCGGTCGGTGCCAATGTATCCAAGTAGTCTTCTCCATATGTTTGAGTAAACCCTCTTGCAACCAGCCTTGTCTTGTGCCGCTATATCTACCCATTACTCTTATCCTTAATAGTCATTACCCACTTAGAGCTCACAAATTTTTTCTTATAGGAAGGTTTGCCTCATTATCCTCATGGGTCTTTGGCACTTGTTCCTGGTTTAATTTTCTAATAAAGACTTGATGTTCAATATGAGACTATTTCTTTGTTTTGTTTTTGTAGTAGACTCTTGAGTCCACCCAATTAGATGGCTTCTTAACCCTTGCACTCCTTCTCAAAGGTTATACTTCTTCAAACGCTTGTTCTTCTTATTGAATATTATCTTGTTCTCCTTGATCATGACTGGATGAACCACCTTCTTCCACTTGTGTTTTTTTATGTGTGGCTCCCTCATGATCAAGGAGAATGTCTTCTTCAACTACTTGAGATTTCGTAGGTGTGCTTAACTCTCTAGTTTCATCCTGCTCTTTGGGTTTTATAATCCCAAGGATCTCCAATATGATTCGAAGGTTTGTGGCTCGGTCCGAGGGTGGATGAGATAGATCCTTAAAGTTGTTTCAATTCCTCTCTTCATAGAATTCCTTAGACTCCACAAACTTGACATCTCTAGATACCATTAACTTCCGGGTTTTTTGGTACATATCATTTGTATCCCTTCTGGGTTATTGAATATCCAATAGATATAGTTTTGACACTCTTTGCCTCAAACTTGTTTATTTGCTCTCATGTGATCAGAATAAAACACACAAAACCAAACACATATGAGTGACTAATAGATGGTTTTATTTTGTTCAATATCTCAAAGGGAGAGAAATAATTGAGAATTTTGATAGGGATTCGATTGATCAAGTAACATGCTAACACTACACCATCTCCCCAAAAATTCTCTTAAACGTTGCTGTAGAACATCAATGATCAAGCCACTTTTTGAAATGTTTTTTTTCTTTTAGCCACTCCATTTTGTTGTGGTAAGTATGGAAAGCTTGTTTAGTGAATGATCTCATGCTTGGCTAAATGTTGTTTGAATGCATGCCAAGTGTACTCCCACTCCATTATCTAATCTAAAAAATTTGATCTTGGCATTGAAATGATTAGTAACATATCTCTCAAGTTAGCTTCAAGCATCCTATCTTTAGAAGAAATCAAAGTTATCTAAGTATATTTTGATTTTTTCGTAAATGAATGTGACAAAGTACTTATGATTTTCTCTAGATGCACAAGGTGAATTCCAAACATCAAAATGAACCAAATCAAAACCCTTCTCATATATAGTTGAAGTCTTGGGAAACACTGATTTACAATGTTTGCCAAGTATACAAGCTTTACATTCATCATATTAAAAAAAAAATACTAGACAACAACAATCTTAAATTAAGAGAATGAGGGTGTCCTAATCTATATCATGCCAAATCTCATTGTTATCCATAGTAAGAACAGAACTAGAAGAAGCAAGAAAGATAAGAGGTGGTGTCGTTAAGCATATGCAAGCCTTCCTTTGATGCTCCTTTTCTAAGAAAACTACTGGTCATAATAACCTAACAATACATATCATTAAGACTAAAAATAACATTTCAATTCAAGCCACTGGTTGCCTTTTCACAGATAACATGTTAGAAGTAAGACTAGGCGTATAAAAGGCATTAGAACAACCTAAGATCTCCTACACCTTTTATTGGTATTCTATCTCCATTTGCAATCACTACATTCCCTAAGGTTTTTTTTACATTGCTGATCAGATTTGAGTCACTAATCATATGATGAGGTGCTCACCAATCTACAATCAATGGCTTAGAAATGTTTGATGCATTAAACAAAGTACCAATTACTTTACCAGAATTTTCCTTTACGGTTTTGATAAATGCATCAAGGCCATACCTTCTCACCATCTCATCGTGAGTAGTTACCAAGGAAGCATGAGTTGATACCAATGCCTTACCTCCTCCCTCATTGTACCGTATAGAAGATTCGACTGCTTATTAGAGAGGTCAGGTCTTGTTCCTTGAACCTACTTGGTTTGAGATGAGGATAAAGAATCCAACAGTTTTCTTGGTGTGACCTTTCCTTTTGCAGCCATCACACAACCACACCTTCCTATCTTCATGCTTGAATACTCGTTTGCTGGTAGTCAGAAGATCACCCATTTTACCAAAGAGTTCAAGTGATCCTTGCTCTTTTTGAATTTGCGGACATACTTCTTCAAGTCTTGGGAGCTTGTCTGATCTTAGGATGTGTTTAATAAAGTCGTTGTAAGTAGGATTGAAAGTCATCAGTGGGTCAAATACCTTGTCATATTTACGCCTCTCATTAACGACAATCGGATCAACCAAGCTTGGCGTTAACATCTTAAGATGAGCCCATAAGGATCCAAACTTTCTAAAGTGTTGAGTGACCTCCATGTCTTCTTGGCTGAGATCATTGATCGCCTTCTTGACTTCAAAGGTACAGCTCAAGTTGGAGGCTTTCCCATACCTTTTTAAGAGTCTTCTAAAGAGTCTTGGCGGTTTCACAATAGGCAGAAGCCTCTAAAATTGGTGCTTCTAGGAAGTTTTGGATGATAGACAACACTTGATGATCCTCTTCAAACCACTTGCCTTCATCCACAAGAATAATCTTCTTGCCATCTTGTTGGATTGTTTGTTACTTCAGCTTCAGTTACATGACTCCATAAACCACGACCACCCAAAGTTGTCTTGACCATCCTAGACTAATACAAATAGTTACCTCCTTGAAGGTGATTGGAACAACCATTGACCTGAGTTTTCCACTTAACTCATATTCCGAAGAGAAGAAATGTCCACGCAGATGTATTAGCAAAGGAATCTAGGATTGGAAGTGTAATTTTGTCCTATATAAACTAGACACAGTTGGATAGAGTGTTTCTTTAAAGTGCCATTATTGCTGACCAAAACATGATTTAAGCAGTTGGGCAGCTTTGACGAAAAAAATCAGTCCACAATTGATTGACCTGCAGATCAATTAAGGACAACTTGTCCTGTGGGAGGATTGTTAAAGGGTGAGGTCTTGAGATTGTTGTGATTTTAAAACGATTTTGTAAAATTTATTTTTTCATTTATTTTAAAAGTGTTTTCTTCATTATTTGTTTTATTAAATACTTTGATATTTGGTCTGCGTTTTATTATCTGGATTTTAATTCGTTTTGTACCGTAACTAACACACCGTTCCAGAGAGAGGAGGAGGCGAAAAATTACAATTTGGTATCAGAGCCAGGTTGTTGGTGTGCTTGGCGTTCCTCGAAGACCTCACCCTTTAACAACCCTCCCACATGAGAAGTTGTCACCAATTTATTGTAACTCCCCGACCACCCACGACTAATGGCCTTCCACGCCCGCTCACTCGGCCCGTGGACCCTGTTGAGGTCAAACTCGGACACAACGGAATCAATGTCTGAAATTCCTGAAAACATTTGTTTTCTAAAAAGAAAATAAAAAGTGCGGGAAACTACGTCTATAACTTCGTACCAATTCAAAAAGGATTGGACGGTAAGTTATTGGGAAGGACGATCGAGCAAAAAAATGACCAAAACAATCGTGTCCAACCCGCCCAACGGCAAGTTGAACGCACCAAGCCCAACTCGCCATCAGGCGAGTTCGAGCAGAACTTGCCGGATGGCGAGTTGGACTGTCACCGTCCAGCTCGCCATTAGGAGAGTTGAGACAGACCATCCAACTCGCCTGATGGCGAGCTGGACCGTCCCCATCTAGCTCGTCTGATGTCGAGTTGGATCAACCACATCCAGCTCGCTATCAGGGGAGTTGGATCAGCACCATCCGTTTCGGCTCCGATCAATGCCTCGATCACACTATCTCTTGTTTCGTCTCGATTGGAGTTACCATTTAAATTTATGATAAAAATCGTAAAGACTTGTTTTCTCGTATGAATACAAATTGTTCGTATAAAACGGAAACAATTGACTTAAAACCAAAGTTGCCTCAACTTTACGAGTATTTTGAACTATTTATAAAACCGATTTCGTATCATGGGTTTTCTCTCGGAGAAACCATAAAAACGTTTAAGTAAAAAAAACATCTGTAAAGGTCTAAAAGGCGGCTAAAAGCCCACTTAAGATTTTAGGTGGGATTGATCCCAAGGATACTATGATGGTTTGTCTATTGTTCGCAGGAGAAGATAAATTTCATGTCCGGAAGTTTCGACTATTTACTTTGTTTGTTTTGCTCTCTTTTGTTTTATCGATTATTTACTTTGTTTGTTTTCATTGTCTGATTGCTTGACGTTTGGCTTAGCAGAAATCCGAGACTTCTGGAAAAGTTAGGATTTTTAATTTTCCTTATTTTGCGGAAATCAACAGTGAAAATTTCAGTTCCACAAGACCCATTCCATTCAACGGACGGGTCCTTAATTTTTCGCAGGCTCAAAGTCATGTTTACAAATCCTGCAATCACCACATGATCTTTCTTCGTTCTTTGGCCTCACTCACACGATATCGCGAATTACTATCTGATAAGTCACTCATCCTTTTACTACTCTAGTTACTGTAACAACCCGCCCCGTGAGACCTAGGCTGGCTCTGCAGAGCACGGACCACAACCCCTCACTTGTAAGCACTAAGCTCTCCCCAGGTAGGTTATTGATGCGCTTGGCGTTCGTCGAACCCAAGAACTCACCCTTTAACATCCTTCCCACATAACAAGTTGTCACCAATTGATCTACATGTCAATTGGTGACAACTTGTCCTATGGAAGGGTTGTTAAAGGGTGAGGTTTTGGGTTCAAAGAACGCCAAGTGCACTAACCACCTACCTGGGGAGAGCTTAGGGCTTACAAGTGAGGGGTTAGGGTTGCTTCTCTTCAGAGCCAGACTGGGTCCAACGGGGCAGGTTATTACAATAGTATAACCAGAAACTAAATGAGATAAGCATTTTTTACGAGAAAAACCTCCTCAATGTGAGAAGGAAAATCCAGCAGACCATAGTCCACTCAGTAATCCACTATATAAATGGGTATTAGTACAACCACGTACTCCCTGTCCAACAATCTGAACTGAACATAGAGCATTAATATAAAGAGCTATCTCCAACACAAGATACAACAACAAGAGAGCGACACACAAGCTTCAAAACAGGAAGCCACAAAATAATGTTAGATAACGAGTATTCCCGTAACCAGAGACTAATCTCACCATCCAAATCCAAGATGAACAAGTCAACAACACTTTTACCAAGTTTCAGCTCAATCAAAGAAGATTTCACCATCATATTTACCAAACACTCAAGACAACTCTTGCTGAAAAATTGTGACGACCAACTTAAAAAAAACAGATCTCAAAAGATCCAACCGTTGAAATCTAAATCCCTTCGGTGAAGCTCTATCCAACTGAATGAAGAAGCTTCCCACAAATAATCAGCCCCATCAATATCCGTTTGACCTTCTAAAATTTGCCTTGACAAACCTAGAGGAATTCTGCCTCCTTCTCTCCTTTTCTATCTTTCGTTTAATCTCTTTTTTCTTATGTTATGTCTTCTCTTTCTACACAAATTAGGTTAAGAGATTTTAAATATTGTCTCACTAAACCCCAAAGCTCAATACTAATCTTATGGACTAATACCAAAGGTCCAACTTTCAAGTTTGGTTATCACCAACCAAACCCATTGGGTTTCCTCTATGTAGAAGAAACCCAACAAATTCTCCCTACGAGTAGTTGGAGGAAACAACCATTCCGCCTATCCCTCAGTAAAGATTTTTTCATCATAACAGCTCTATTATCATTTGTATGACCTTCTGAAAGTTGCACTTCCTTAGACTCAACAACATCACATATCTATTGATACCTCCTATGAATGTATTTTGACTTTGAATGAAATGTAGAGTTCTTCTCGAAATGGCGCTTTGACTATCACAAAGCAACACATACTTTTCCTGCTTGAAACCGATCTCTTCACATAATTTATTCATCCAAAACAACTCTTTACAAGCTTTAGTTGCAGAAATGAACTCGGCCTTAGTGGTAGATAGAGCAACACACTTTTGCAACCTTGAATGCCATGCGACAGCTCCACCCACAAATGTTACCAAGTAACCCGAAGTAGACTTACAGGAATCAACATCTCCAGACATGTCATAATCACTAAAATTGACAACTAAAGGCTTCTTACCTACAAAAGTATTCTTCAAATCAAAAGTTCCACGAAGATACCTCAAAGTCCACTTCACATCATTCCAATGCTCTCTTCCTGGTTTCGAGAGAAACATGTTGACAACTCCAACGACATAGTCTAAATCCGGTCTTGTACAGACCATGGCTACATCAAACTACCCACTGCATAAGCATATGGAAATCTCGTCATATCTTCCTTTTCCGCATATGTCTTCAGACTCTGTTGGCTGCTCAATCTTAAGTGTAGAGCAAGAGGAGTACTCAACACTTTACACTTGTCCCTGTGAAACCGTTTAAGTACTTTTACAATGTACTTCTCCTAACACTAGTGCATCAGCTTCTCACCTCTATCTTGAACAATCCTAATAGCGAGAATCTGTTTCGTTGGACCCATATCTTTCATAGCAAAGGACTCACTTATCTGACCTTTCAACTCCTTATTTATGTCCATGTTCCTGTTTACAATCAACATATCATCAACATACAACAACAAGATGATAAATCATCATCACCAAACACCTTCACAAATACACAATAGTCTGAATCAGTCTCTGCATAACCATGCTCCCCTATAACAAACTTGAACTTCATGTACCAATGCCTCATGCTTGCTTCAATCCATAAAGGCTTTTCTTTAAGCGGAAACCAAATATTCCTTGAACTTTTTTACATATACTTACGGTTGTTCCATGTAGATCTCTTCCTCCAAATCACCATGAAGAAAAAATAGTTTTCACATCCATTTTCTCAACCTCTAGATCAAGACTAGCTGCCAATCCAAGCAAAACCCGAATGGATGACATCTTCAAAACATGAGAAAAGATTTCAACATAATCAATCCCCTTCTTTTGGTTGTAGCCTTTCATAACTAATTTAGCCTTGATTCGACGTGGCAAACTGGTATCATCATGTTTAATTCTATACACCCATTTATTAAGCAGAGCCTTCTTGCCCTTAGGCAATTCCACCAACTCGAACGTATGATTCTTCTCAAAAGAATTTATCTCCTCATCCATGGCGCCAAACCACATATCCTTGTTTTCATCCTCCAAAGCTTCATCATAGCTTTACGGCTCTCCCCCATCAGTATGCATCACATACTGACTAGCATCATACCTTGCTGAAGGTTTAAGACCTCTCTCGGATCTTCTAACAATAGTAAGTTGGTTCTCAGCAGCTGGTGTCTCACCATGATCGTCCCCATGATCACCACTGACATCTTCATGGGCGGGAGCATCTGCACTGGGTGTATTATGATGAACCTCAACCTTGACCTCACCGTGGATTGATGTAGAAGGATTAGCCTATGTATTGATCAAACTCTCATAAACCTGAGTTAGATTCCCAAACTTGTCAATGTCCTTAATTGTTGATCTTCCATGAACAAAAAATCTCTACTCCTTATGAGCTTCTTCTCCACGGATCATAAAATTTGTACCCAAACTCATCATGACCATAAGCGATGTACACACACTGCCTTAACTTCATCTCAAGCTTCGATCTTTCATCCTTGGGAAATGAACAAATGTCTTACACACAAAGATCCTAAATAACCATATGAAACATCCTTACCAGTCCAAATCCTCTACGGAATATCACAATCCAATGGAGCACTAAGTGATAAATTCAGCACATGAACCACTGTGTTCAAAGCTTCTCCCCAGAAAGTCATCGATGAGCCTAAATGTGAAATCAAGCATATCATCCTCTCGACAATCGTCATGTTCATACTTTCATCCAACCTGATATAGTGTGTTTTTAGCATAATTTGGATGTGATTTATTGATTTTTCTCATGTAATTATAGGGTACTTACAGCTCTATTTGAGTCATTTCAGGTACAAAAGAGGTTGTGGAACTTTGGAGGGAAACATGAAGAAAAGAGAAAAATTTGGATTCTGTCCCGGAGAACAACCCTGGAGAACAAACAGAGCCTTGATCCCCGCGGGAGATATTTTAGGAAACTGCAGAATGTTTTGGGATTCGCCCTAATTATATTTTCTCCTCTTTTCAGCCGCCACAAAAGCCTTATAAAAGGGAGCCACAACCATTATCAGATCTAGACTCTTTCAACTCAATTTTCTCTCATACTTTTCAGCAAAAACTCGATTGGATTTAATACTTGTTATGGAGAGAAGAATCTTCACCTTGTTCTAGCAATTCTGAGAAAATTTCTTGAACCCTATTTTTAGTTTTTGATTTCGATTAATGGAGTATTATTCAGTATTGGTTGTTGTGTTTATTGTCATGATTGCTGAGTAGTCGATATTGTTAGTTTAGGGTGTTAGATTTATTTAAGCTACACATAAATAAGTTGTATGTTCATTGATGACCTTTATTCTAAACCTAACTTAATGCTAGCATGAATCTGATCAGTTTATGTTAAATCTAGGTTTCATTCATTAACCGTTTTATAGATTGCCTGAACTGTTTAGAATAAGTATTATATCCCTAATCAGCGAAAGTAGATATTATGGTGTAATATGAACTGAATAGACATGATCGTTACTGTTCATAGACAGAACTCGGAACAAGCGATAACTTAGTCTCTGGGGCTGTTCTCTGAAAGGAACAAGCGCCATGACAGTGGGCTGTTTTATCCATGATCTATGTTCTGGGCTTGTTCCTAAACTGAACAGGAATAATTGTGTGGCTTAATGATATCTAACACCCGTTTAATCACCCTAGACTAGCTTTTCCCCTAATTAAAAACAACTCAAACCGTACATTTCTCTCTGTTATTTTTACCTTTTTTTCTGTTAAATCTGAAAGTTTTAGCTACGAAATTAAAACTGATAAGATATAGTGTAAAACGGTCATCTGGAATTGAATCTCAAATACAACAACTACAACTTTTAACTTGACAATAGCATGATCCAATTTTTAGTGTATCACAACCCATTCAACTGTGGAGTCTTAGGTGGCATGAACTGATGTATTATTTCATGATCTTGGCAATAAGCATCAAATGGTCCATAATACTCTCTAGAATTATCACTGCGGGTGCACTTCGGCTTCTTTCCCATTTGTCTCTCAACCAATGCCACAAAATGATTGAAATATTCCAGCACCTAGCCCTTCATCCTCATAGTATACCCACAACTTTCTTGAATGATCGTCAATGAAAGTCACAAAATATTATGCGCCGCCAAGGGATCTAGTCTTCATTGGATCATACACATCTGAATGTACCAAATCTAGTACCTCGGTTTTCCTAGAAGGCGCAGAACACTTGAAAGAAACTCTGTGTTGTTTTTCCGCCAAAGAATGCGTACACTTCTTCAGGTGCAAACTAGATATTCTTCGAATCACCTCATTTTTAGACAACACATACATTCTCCTCTCACTCAAGTGACCGAATCTCTTATGCCACAGCTACATGGCATTATCATTCTCCAACGCATTAACAACATCTTTGGAGACATTAGCTTGCATCCAATAGAAGGATGATATCTTCTCACCTAGAGCCACAATCAAAGAACCATGAGGGAGCTTTCGTTTACCACCATTGTGCACACTGTAATAACCCTCATCATCAAGTCTTCATGTCGATATCAGACTCAACCAAATATCAGGGACATGCTTAACATCTTTAAGCACCAACCTAGTCTTAAGACTAGTCTTAAAGCACACATCAACAATGCCAACAACCTGAGCCAAACCATCATTCCCCATCTTCATGAAACCATAATTACCTGGAGTATAGGTAGAAAACAAATCCCGATGTGGTGTAGCATGACTAGTAGCTCCACTATCAATCACCCAACTAGTTTCGTGGCATGCGACATTCATTGCGTCACCCATAAGAAGAATGAGAAATTGTTCTCACTGACGGTCAACCGATCCACCTTTTCTTCTTGGTTACCTTGCTGCTTGTTCTTCAACTTCCAAAAATCCTTTTTGATGCGCCCTCTCTTATGAAAAAAATATTACTCCATATTTGTAAATTTATTAGATTTTCTCATGCTCATGTTCTTGTCCCTCTTGTTCTATACAAAATTCTCCCCCTTAACTCAGTAACAAAGACATCATAACACGAACTGCTAGCATTCGGTTGTCTTCTTGTTTTTTTGTTAAGAACATTATTCTTTATAGAATCCATCGAAATAGTATCTTCCTATGCGGATTTACAAAGAGACATCTTGAAAACCTCCCAAGAATCCGGTAAAGTACTAAGAAGCCACAGACCGTGAATCTCATCATCAAACTTGATTCCCATATCATATAACTTGTTGAGCAATCCCTGAAACATATTTAAGTGATATGTCATTAGAATTCCCTCCTGATACCTCAGCTCAATCATTTTCTTGATCATGTACATCTTGTTATTTCTAGTCTCCCGAGTATGTAGCTGCTCCGGCATTAACCACAAAGAACGAGCATCAACCTCAGTCTCAATATGATGCAACACATTATCATTTACCCACACGCTTGGTGATGCAGCAACTTCCACTGTTTATCCGTCTTCTTTTCAGGTTCTTCTCCAGCTTCTTCTTCCATAGATGATAGTTAACACCATTCAAGCTTATCATCAAGCCCATATTCTCCATTATTCACACAAGCAAATAATAACCCGAAGTTATCAAATCCAAAGCTCTAAACCCAAATGCTCATATACCATTTTGTTGGGGGAAAAGTTCACACACAGCGGAGCGGAAAATACTAAGCGAGATAGTGTTCCTCTGAACTTGTGTGAATATATGATAAAAATACTTCGACGATAGTATGATAAATAATAAGCAATAACTAAATGAGACAAGTAATTCTTACGTAGAAAAATTCCTCGATGTGAGAAGGAAAAAGCACAAGACCGTAGTCCACTCGACAATCCACTATATAAATGGGTATGAGTACAACCACGACTTTCATGTTCAACAACATGAAAAGAACAGAGATTATAACTACAAAGAGATATCTCCAACCAAGATACAACAATAACAAGAGAGCAACACGCAAGCTTCAAAACATGCAGCCACAAAAAAACCTCAGCTCACTAGGATTCCGGCAACCGGAGACTAATTCCACCACAAAAATCCAAGATGAACAAGTCAAAAACACTTCTACCAAGTTTCATCTCAATCAGAGGAGATTCCATCATCGGATTTATCAAACACTCAAGACATCACTGCCGAAAAACTGTAACAATCACCTTCACTAAAATCCAGATCTCAGAAAGTCTAACTTTGAAATCTAAATCTCTTCGGTGAACCTCTAACCAACTGAATGAAAAAGCTTTCAACAAAATATTAGCACGATCAGAATCCGTTTGACCTACTAAAATCGGCCTTGACAAACCCAGACAAATTTTGTCTAATCTCTTTTTCTCTCTTTTGTCTACTCTCTCTTTCTTGTGTTATGTGTTCTCTTTCCACACAAATTAAGTTAAAAAGACTTTATATAGTGTTTCAATAACCCTAAAATATAATACTAATCTTTTGGACTAATATCAATGGCCTAACTTTCAAGTTTGATTATCACCAACCAAATTTATTGGGTTTCCTCCATCTAAAAAGAACCCAACACTATGATGATATATTGTTAATGGCTGTTTCTATTTCGCCTAAAGAGATGGACAGAAGTGGCGATTTAGTTACTCGTTAGAGCTATGTGTAAGTGCAAAGATGACACCACAATTAAGTAATGCAGAAAGTAAACCAGAGACAAAACAATACAAGCAACCACTATGCTTTATTAGAATCTCCTTTTAAACAATCTTTACAAGACTTGCTTAATCAGCCTTACACAGTTTGTTAACACCCTAACAACTGGTACTGAAAGATTCCTAAGCTACCCGCTTGTATCTCTCCTCCGTCACGTACTTCGGCAACTGCTTCAGCACGACCAAGAACACACCAAGAGCTTCTCTCTCTATAAAATCAGTCTATGTGTCTCTGTCTCATTACAGACGACCCCATAACTATTTTATAGTTATTCTCCAAGTTCCCGGAACCCTAGTCTCCAAGGAACCACAATATGGACATCTTCCATATCAATAAGTGCAACTTTTCTTTTCTTGGAATGCACTTATTCCTCTTCCTTTAAGTCATAAACTTGCTCCCCAAGTTTATTCCTCTTGCCTTTTCTCCAAGATACTCACTTGCTCTCCAAGTCTACACGACTCCAGCTCAGCATCTTGACTCCACATGGTCTTCACCACTCAACACGTCGTCTGCGTCAGCATCTACGTCAGCGACTACTTCAGGGCAGACATCTTGCATCTTCACTATGTTGGCAAAGGGATAATAATATAAGAGATCATCTCTGTTGAGCTATAAGTTGGGCCAACGGGTATGTAGAAAAACATAATTGAATAAAGGTTTTTTTTATATGGGTTCGTTTGCGTTTTGGTAAATAACAGAAAAGTTATGTTTATGTGAGATATGATTAGAGGAATTGTTTCATAACAGGGATACCTCTAGAAGCCTTAAAAATTATTGCTTTTATAGTATGCTAGGTCTTGTGTTCGCACTACACGCACATTATATTTTATATATTATTTCCAATTAAATAGTTTTATATAATTTGGAATCTATAAATTTGAAAACATCAGAAATAGTCTAACAATATATATTGAATTAAATGTTTGATTAGACATGGACATAAAATCCAGAATCTGAGATCCGAACCAAAAAAAATTATATGTATCCGATCTGAGATGTAAAAAAAACTGAATAGATCTTGTAGGGTATTACAAAACATAGCTGAACCCAAAATGTTCTTAATTGGACTCGAATAGATAATCCGAAAAATCTTAACACTATAAAAATAAGAGAAAAATCCAAATGAGTTGATCAAAGGTTCACAATGATACTTAGTATAAATATTTTAAACATTTATATGTATTTCAAATACTCCATATATATTTTGTTATGATATTTTAAAACAATTATATATAATTTAAATAAGTATTTTAAATATCCAATTATAATCTAAATGATATGAGTATAATTATACTAACCCACTGAAAACATGTGAAATGATTTGGTATGCCTCTCCATCAAAATCAAGATAGTAACTTTGACAATCCTACAACAATGGAAACTAACCACAAATATCATGGGAGTAGTGGGTTATGTATCACGTAGGGATTTAGTTAAGATAAATATCATTTGCATAAATGGTAACTTTCTTAGATAACCACGACCATTTTCTGGGTAACATGTTTGATTTTAACATTGTGATGAAAGATATGAATTTATTTCTCCATACCTGTTTTTTTGGTTAAATCAATATCAAAGCATATATACCTTCTTTTGGAAGTTCTCAAGAGGAAGCAAAACCTTTTCACAACAGTAAATTATATAGACGCAAGAGATAATACTCAAGCCCACAATATCTATTATGGTGGATCACGAATGAGATTTTATTCAAGTCTTTGTCATATGGTATGACACAATTTAAACTTATTTGTTTATGGATTCTTGTGAAGATTAGTGAGTAATCACTGAGATTTATTAATTAGGTAGATTTAGGTGATTAACTGAATGGTTAAGGTGTTTATTATTGTTATATGACTTATTAGGTGTTATTAATGCAAGATTAGCTTTGATCAAGTTGACTTAGATCTTAAGTGATTTCATGACAGCAAAGTCAAATGCACATAATATTGTCTCTATCATATTTAGTCAATGGGAACTGATGTTAGAGATGTTGAATGGTTAGAAGACTTGGATTTATGCATGATCGACTGTGTGACAAATGAGAATTGATATTTAATGCAAGACTACGATATAAATTATTGTCACATAAGTATATTAGGCTAATGAATCAGATCTAGACCGATAAAACTTCTTGATCATTTTGTTTGAACATCGTACATTAAATCATAATCATCATATATTGATTACCTTTACCCATGGATCCAACTTTACTATTTTATTGAAAACTTGATTCTTGCACTTGTTCTTATTGAAACTAAGATAATATTGCTTAATATTGTTAGGGTCTTAGTTTTGGTTACTAAACACAACTCAAAGTTGTTTAGATTGAGACATGACTTGCATTCTTAGTGCTTGAGATCATTATAGATAATATTTGACACTTTTTTGACTACTACAACATTGTGTTTGCAATATAAGTGTTAGAAGGATTTAAACTTTTTACACATCACTCTCTTGGGTTGCAAGCCTAGTACGGTTCCCATGGATCCAACTACAAATTTGATTATTGAAGATGGTGTTCCGTTGGAGAGTTCACCTTCTTACATAGAGCTCATTGGTCATGTTTGTACCTCGCTATCATCAAAGATGTCAATTATGCGCTCAAAAAACTAAGTTAGTTTCTCTCTAAATCCACTAATGTACAATTATAGGCTGCTTATAAAGTTCATTAGTACATCAATTGGAATCATGGTCAAGGTCTTCTGCTTATGGCTTCTTCTGTTCGAGCTCTTTTGGCTTTTGTTGATGCAGACTAGGAGACTTTTCCTGAATCTTGGAGTTATTTTTGGCTTATGTGCCTTCCTTGGTGGTTCTCTCATCTTTTTGAACTCTAAAAAAAAGATGTACTCAGTTGTAGAAGCACCAAGGCAAATATCGGAGTTTAGCTAATTTTATTTATGATCTAATTTGGCTCCAATAACTTCTTCAGGCTTTCAAGATCGCTATCGGGATTCCGATTACTCTTTTTGTGAAAAAAAACAGCTTTTTGTTTGGCTTCCAATATAATATTTCACGAATGCACCAAACATGTAGAGATTGATTGCCACACTACATCTGACTAACTCAAATCTGATTCCCTTAATACGCTTCATTTAAAAACTTTGCGGATATCTTGACAAAATCCTTGCATCCTGGTCCATTTCACTCTCTTTTGTCTCGATTGTCTACCCCAAACCTTTATCTTCCTCTTGCAGCTCCAAACTAAGTCTTTTTTTGGGGGGGGGGGGGTATTATACTATACATTTCAATGTAAGCACTAGCATATGCAGTTAGATACACTAGTTAGCTCATCTTACTATTATCTTGCATTAATATTGTTAGAGAAAATGTAACAGTAAGATAAGCTAGCTAAATATTTTTTTTGAAAATTTTCAAAAGTATTTATTTTATTTCAGTTGATTCACTTGCATTTAGGAATGAATCTTAGCTCATATATGTTGCATTAACACTTGCATCTGGAACAATGATTTAGATTGTCTTGTAAATAATCAGCCTTAATTATCTAACTGAGTAGACCATAGCCTTAGACAAACCAAAACATGGAAAACCCATGCTTGGATCTCTCGGCTTACTTGTTTATGCTTTGATAGAAGTTTCTTGATTTGATTCTAGCCATGTGATTTCAAACCTAATTGAACATTTAATTGTCTCATTTATGAGTTTGAAATGTTGCAATGCATGAACTATGGATCATAATGCTTAGAATATCATATTATTCATATCATTCTCTTGATCATCTAAGCATCCTTCATCCCTTGAACCCTAAGCCATTTTTATAGCCTACACTACTGTTTTATGAGTGAAGTCTCTTTTGTTGCATTCAGACGTAAGGATATGTGAGTACTGGGACGACAAAGAGAATATTCCATAGAGTTAGTCTCATATTAAGGCTAACAACATTTAAGTGGGTCTAAGCTTTATATTTGTATTGGTTATTAGTTGATTTGAAAATATTTTATTTGTGAGATTTGTGTTCCATGAAAAGAAATAAGATAAGTGTTTAAGTTGAAAAAGAATCACTCTAGGGAAGAAAAAGAAAAGATCTAAGCTTTACAATAAGAAAAGAAGGATTTGAATCAAAAGAGAAGTAGAAAAAATAAATAATACACTATAAATAAAAAGAAAAGAGTGAAAAAGGATCTTTGGAGTGTGAAATATTAAAATGAAGGTGGTTGAGATCATTTCAAAAGAGCAAAAGAATGGTTTTGAGTCTCTTAACTTGTTACATGGGTAGAACAAGAGAATGATATTGGGGATGTGTAGAATTGGAGGAATCAACTATTTCTATGCATCAATTGTCCATTTCTCCTTTGATTTTACAACATGTTTTGCATTTCATCATACATTTGCAAGTATATTACCATAAGCTTATTCAATCTCCCTGAAACACCACTCTACAAGTCTTGTTCTTCTTAGTAAATAAATTGTGATTGCTTGTCCAATTGTGAAATTGCACTTAGATCTTAATGAATGTTAAATGGCTAGCGAAAGTGAGTAAGTTAAGCCACTGGCTAAATAGCAAAATATTTGACTTGCGATGAGTATGATGAAATACGAAATATTAGGTTTGAAGATTGCTTTGTAATAGTTTTTGGGTGTATCTTTCTGTGTTTGTTTTGGCTATGAGTTCCTATTTTCAAACATCTCTTTAAGATTGTTTGTGACTGTTACTTGTGGACAAGTAAAGAATAAATTTGGGGGAGTTGATATCACTTATTTTAATCATTTTAACACCTTAGTTTAGCTTGATTTGATATATTTAGTTGAATTTAGATGTTATTATTGCATTTTTGTGTTCATTTGCATACTATAAGAGCTGATGTTGGAAGTTTGGAGTTAATTCAAGAGGATTATATTTGGGGTCAAACTAAAAAGAACCAAAAAGTTAAAGGACCGAGAAACTTCGCCGTTGTTGCTCTCGATCTTTTGAAGACGATGATAGAGTTGAACTATGGCTGTGAGGAAGCGAGTCACGACGGTTGAGCAGGTTGAAGAAGATGACGGCGAGATTTCAGAGCAGGATACATCGTGATGGTGAACGTAGGTCGTGGGCTGAGACCAAGAAAAGGCCGTGACGGAAGAGCTTTGCCGGGGCTGAAAACTTGCGGTTGAAAGTTGTCATCTTAGGCCATTGCAGACGAGGAAGAGATAAATAGAGATAGAGGGCACCACGGCCTGATCCAGGGGGATGAAGATGACTGCGATGCTGAACTCAAAAATGGATAGGGGCACCGCAGTTCCAAGCTCGCGGCTCAGACGAATCCACCACAAAGAAGGTCAGAAATTACAGGGGCAATAGCGTGTCATGCACATGGTTAAATACCATCCACTACGAGGAAGAAGGCCCAATCGATCGATTGTGGTTCAAGAACTGTTTCACAATAATTTCATCTTTAAGCGGTTTAATCGGACTTGGCCCAATTTAATCTGGTCAAACATGTACAAGTTTTAGCCATTTACATATAGTTTTAGACCCCAAAAACCCTAAATAATTGTTTTTCTCTTAAGAATCTGTTTATTTTGTAAAACCTTGTAAAAGCAAGTATTTCATTTCATCTTGTGTTTATCCTTTTTATTATCATGATTGGCTTTAAACTTAGCATTTGTTTAAGGATTCTCATGAATATTAGTGAGTATTCACTTTAAGATTTATAGACTGGGTTAGATTTAGGTGGTTAAGTGAATGTTTAGGGTGTTTATTGCTTGTTTAGCAGTGTTATATGATTGATATAACCTATTTATTACCAGTTTTAGGCTATGTTATAGGCTCTATTTAGAGTCTACTATGTGTGTCTAGGATATTTTTAGAGTATTTACAGGTCCAAGAATATTTTGGAGATACTTGGAGCTTTTGGAGCATTTAGAGGAGAAGAATTCGTAGCTAACTATTTGAGGAGTCGAAGTACAAGACTGTCGTCGATCGACGACACAACCTTGGAGTCGACCGATGATAAAAGACCAAGGTCGATCGATGCTGCACAATTGCCATCGATCGACATCCAATTCGTAGACAGCCGATTTAAAAGCCCAAGTTTAGAAGACAAATGACGAGAATGCCCTGAACGAGTTTTGACCTAAGTTTTAGGGTTTGTATATTTATACTTATGTATTGAGAGGATGAGGAGCGTGCAAGTGCAGGCAAGGCTTGACACAACTTACATAGCTTTATAGTTCTAGGTTTTTAGGGGAGAAGATTCATAACTCATTAGAGAGATTTGTATTGGAACCCCAATATTTTATCTATGCATTATATTCAGACTATTGTTCTTTCTTTGATTATGTCTCAGTAGTCATCAACTAGATTTATGGTTGAATGATAGCAATCATGGATTAGCCCCAAAGTAGGATTGCTAGTTAAGTTAAGATCCATCAATTGAGTTGTGCTTAATGCTTGCATTTTATACTAGCTAACAAGGATCTCGAAAGTAGGACATTGACGACTACAAGAGTAGGTTTTGTGCCAGAATAGATTCCATTCAACTAGATTGTTAGGCGCATGCGAGAGCTGGTCTAATAATTCTTGTGAACTTATCAAATCTCGTTCACACTTCCTTGTGATTTCACCGTCAATCGACATCAGGCCTTAGCCGTCGATCCATGATCTTTCCTTTTGCTCGCATACAAGAGTTGGAGTTAAAAGGATAAAAATAATTAATATTTGAGTTCTAGTATATTTACATATATGTGCTTCCTATCCACTTTAATCCATTAGGAATGAAACACTAGATCTAGCATATTTACATTAGCATCAACTTAGTTTATTAGAATTGTGGGAAGCAAAATTCGCATTGTCGACTTTCGTTGATTTAGGAAGGCAAGGTAAACCTAGCTTTCACATAGGTCCCAGATTTCTACTAAGCCAAAAAGGTCAAGCAACCAAACAATTAGAACAACAAGATAACGATGTATTAATAAAGACATAAAGAGAACAAATAGGATCTTATTCTGAATATGTGGTTTGAGTGTTACAACAGGTAAAGCCTTAGCGGAAAGAGCCGTCGGCGAGTTCCTAGTTCTAACCTCAAAAGACTTGAATAACCTAGTTGAGTCGCAGATCGATAACATTAAAACATAAATATGTCTAATTTCCCTAAGTGCTATGTTTGCTCTAAGTAAGAATTTTTGTTTGTTCTGCATTCTCAACCTCGAAGTCCTTATATACTCCTCCCGGAGGCGGTTTTCTCTTTCCCCTTCTGTCCTCAGTCAAATTTATCGCTTCGCGGAAATATTCATTTTTCCCTCGATCTTCATGATTATCTTTGGAAACTTAACATTTATCTTTCGATCTTGAAATTTATCTTCCAAACTTAACATTTATCTCTCCCTGCAAAATAAAAGATAAACCGTCATAAACATTGGGCTCGATTTCGGATAAAATTGTGAGTGGGCTTTTAGCCAAGTTTTAGAACAATCTTGGGCCATTTTCAACTTAGGCGTTTTTGCGATTTGATCGAAAGAGAATTCCTGAGACGATGTCTTCCCTAACGAGAGTTATGATCTTTTGTATAGTGCAAAGAACTTTAGGTGTTTAGTTAACTGTTACCATTTTGCACGATCGATCCAAACTTTATATAAGAGAACGAGTTCTTACGGTAAAGTTCCAACGTCAATCTCGATTGAGGCGAGACAAAGATGAGTTCGATCAAGTTTCAAAGGAGGGAGTTGCGAGGATGAGACGAAAATGGATTGATTAATCTAACTCGCCGAATGGGCGAGTTGGATTGCTTGTGCTACCTAACTCGCCCGTTTGGCAAGTTGGGCTTGTTCAACTCGCTGAATAGGCGAGTTTGATGTCTCGTTCGATCCAACTCGCCGAACGGGTGAGTTGTTCGTCTTGTGTGGTTTGGCTTGTCCGTTCGACGAGTTGGACTTCTTGCTCGGACAAATTCTCCGTTCAGAGAGTTGGTTATCAAGTCCTTCAGTTGTTTCATTGTCTTGACGCACGGGGACATGTCGACCCAAGGTCTAGGACATACTCTTCTTGATAGCTTACCGTGCAGACTATTCCTTCGTGGTTAGCCGAAACTTGACTTTGATTTTCCCGCTCCCCCTTTTTCGAGATATTATCTCTTTTTCACAAAGAGTACATTTCTCTGTAGGTTTCTGACGTTGATTCTGTCGTTACAAAATTTTGACCCCAACAGTTACCCCTTATCTCATTAGAATTGTGATGTTCTTGCGAGCGTTTTAGGCATATTGGATAAATTAGGCGGAATTCAACATCTGAAAGCCTGGAGGTGAAATAGTGAATCCTTTCATCTATAAGTATGTGGAGTGGGTTTTCAAATTCTTCTCTTGCACATTCTCACAAACTTTTCTCAAGGATTAAAAGATTTTCTTCTCTTTTTCCTCCCTTTGGTAATAAATAAGAAAGTTATGTCTTTGAGAAGAAAGAGTTCCACAAAGTCTCGCCATGATCGTTCTCTTCTTGATGTTTCCAGCTTGCAACACAACGACTTTGGGCCAAAGGTGGACTCACTCGGTTGATCCTGAGGAAGCCGAGGCATACTAGGCGGCCAGGGGAGAAGTAAAACCTCTCAGACCCTGTATGTGGGCCCCACCTCTGTTTCATGCCAACCCCGTGGAGGGTTGTCCAAGCAGGAGAGAAATCTGAGTCTCCGTCCTGGGGTTACTTCACATGCTATGAGGCGTACCTGATGCAGTGCCTATTGTGGTTTCCTATTCTTGATATCATGGCTCGAATTTTCAACCGATTCAGGATATCAATTGGTCAGATAAACCAGTGCGGTTTGCAGCATCTTGTCGGAATTCTGTGAGTTACGAATCAGGCATGATCATTGATGCCAATCATAACGATGCTATGCTTAAACCATGGGGGAAGTCGTCCATATTTCCATTGAGGCCTCGGCCGGGATGAAAATCATAAAGGACTTCGTGTTGAACTATCATGATTGGCGAGAGCATTTCTTTTTTGTTTGCGTTGACTATGCATCCATAGAGGCGAATGTCATCCCCATCTTTAGAACCAGATGGGGTCGGAAAGGTATCCTTGACCGAACGTCCTGTTAATTTGGTTTTGGTAAAGTTTTATGTCTAATATATATATATATATATATATATATATATATATTTAGAGACCAATCTTTTTCCTTTGAGTACGGAGGGTCTGAACACCATTCGAGACTTGCTTCGAGGTCGTTTGTGTTTTTGGGCAACGTTTACCCCGAAGCAGGTTCGCCGTGCTGTTGCTCTCCACCGTTCTAAATATCAGTTGGACCTACTGGTAGAGGAAGGGTCTGAGTTGACCATGGATGGGTTTTTTCCGTGCGAGGTTCGCATGAGAGATGATAGATCAAAAACTCGCAAGGACAAGACGAGCGATGCACCCCTGATAACATACTTAGAGACTATCTAAATAGTCAGGCAGGCGGGAGTAGTGGTGAACGAACGATCTTGATGAGCTGTTCATTTTTGACTTTGCTCCGGATGTAGGTGGGTTCAGCAAGATGCTGGAGTTTACCCAGGCGTCGATGATGGTTAACGGGGTAGGTTTTGGTTGTTGAGCATTATTATTATTTTTAAGGATGAGCTTTTGCTGATTTTGAGATACTTTGCAGGGTCTCCTTATTATTAGAGCCATTGATGTGAGCTGCCAAGAGGCACGCATGGCTAAGTTCAGGGTGACACAGCTGACAAAGAGATTGCCCGTCTGAGAGATGACTTGGAAAGTTCTCGTCGTCGTGAGAGGGAGTCGGTTGCGATGGAGGTTCGCCGCGATTATAGGTGGGGGAAGAGAGAGATGGCTGAAGTCATGAAGGCCCGTCGTGAAAAGTTTTGTATGAATTCGAGGAGCTTACGAGAGGTTATAAGGATTTTCAGAGATTATCGTGTGTGTCGCAGCGCTGTAGGCGGATTATACCTCACGCAGGCCCTTGATTATTTGTTCGGCACCGAGTATGCGAGGCAGACCAGGCACATGAACGATAGGGATAGGGACTCCTCGATTCCTTAGATAGAGGAGAGGATTTGGGAACAGTGGAACCCGATTCATGTCTCTCCCGATATGGTGGAGGCAGAGACGGGGCTGCCGATGAGACGGGTGAGGTGAACCAGCCGACGAATCCTCTGGACGTCAATGAATATTTTCTCGGTATATCGATGACCGGGTACTTTGGTTTTGACGAGTGATTGCGAGGTCACGACTTATTCGGTAATGTGTTCCCTTGTTTTATAGTATGTTTTCGTTTTGCTTTGTTCGTCGTTGGCCGACTGTGGTCGTATGTAGCAGGACTGGCCGAGTGTGGCCTTGAATCCCTAACTTTTATCAGCTTTCGTTCGAACCGTGCTTTCTATGAAAATAGTGTGTTTAAAAAGACGTTTGGAATTTGTTAAGTGTAGCAAAAATTTTGAGTTGTCATCTCGACTTCCTCCTTTTTTTGTTGATCATCGTATTCGTTTGTTCGTCCGAGATGTTCAAGGAGTTTTCAAAGTTTTGAGAACGTTTAGATACGGATGAAGAGACATGCTTTCAGGATCTCGTATCTTTTCGATATCATGTCTTGAGACGTTAGAGACCAGTTTGCTGGGTTTAGAGCAAGACCTAGGTTTACTTTCGGTTTGAGGGTTTGCGATGCCTAGTCTGCTTTTGTTTTGCATGTTTTGATTTCAACCTGACTCTGTTCTGATTTAAAGTTTGTGATAGGTTCTTGGTTTATACGACTTGTCTGGTCGGAGTCGAGCATCTCTTCGGGGACAATTTTTAAGTCTCCCAAAAGTGTTGACCAAAATTTTGGATTTCTTTTTTAGAGTGGTATTTATCCTAGTCGGATGTGAGAAGATCTGTCCTTAGGATGGATCTGTGTGCGTTTGTTTAAGACGGCTAAAGAGCTCGGCGAATGGACTGGGGGTGTGTTCTCGAAAATTCAGGCGTCTCGCCTATTTTTTTGAAAACCTACTTTGTATTAGTAATGCTTTTAGCATATGGAACCAGGGATAAGATAGCGTGGAGTTGACCGTTTTGAGGTAGAATGATTTTTTGCGAGTTTGCGTTTCCGGGTTGGTGCGATAATCGTTTTGCTCGTATATGGATGTTTTCCGAAAGTATAACTTAACGTTTCTTTACGAGATGATAGAAAAGTTTTTTTTAAAATATTGAGTACAACTTAAAAATAAATAATGTTTTTGAATGCGGGAATATACGAGTATTCTTATATGTACCCACTACCAACCCCCCCCCCCCTTTTAGAGAGGGGAATAGCTGAATTCGTCTTTCGACGAGCTGCCTACGGACCCCGTTCGAGGATCAAGCCATCTCGTAGTTCTGCCTGTTTGGGCGAGTCTGTTTACTTGGCCGTTGTGTTTGTGTCCACTGCGTCAGTTGCTGGGTTGACGTCTTCCGTTGGACTTATCATCTCTGGTGGGCTTGATGTGTCGGTCACTAGTACTAGTTGTTCACTGGCCGTTGCTTGAGCCGACAGCTCTGGGTCGTCTTTGTTAGAAGTATTTACGGCTGATGCATGAGCTATCTTCACTTTCTTCGGGCGTTTGATCTTTGCCATCGCGGTTTCGTGATTTGTCTTAGCTTGTGCTCGGCCAGGAAGCACCATCTCAACTGCTTGTGGCAGCCCCAAATCACGGCAATCCCGTTATGAGTTGGGAACTTAATGGCTAACTGATAAATTGATGGGACTGCATGCATGGCGTTCAGCCAAGGCGTGCCCATGATGACGTTGTAGATGGCTGGGAGGTCGACGACCGCCAAATCGACGATCTTGTTGACTTATTTTGCCACAACGGTTAATTTGAATGATCTGAGGGTCATTGACGTCGTGCCAGAGAAATCGGTCAGCGGCTTTGGCGATGGTACAACTTCGCTAAACTCGACGTTCATCCTTTTGAGAGTATCGCGAAAGATGAAGCTGACCGTGCTTCCCGTGTCAATGAGAACCCTAGCGACCTCGAGATCTCTTATCACTAGATCGATTACGAGTGGATCGCAATGTGGTTGATCGATCCCTCCGGCCTCTTCTTCATCAAAAGTGATTGCTCCTTTCGGAGTGTCATTGGGCGTGGACCAGATTGGCGAATTTGCACTTGTCTCGGCCTTGCGCTAATAAGCTTTGATGGTCGAGACAAGATCGCCGCAATATTGCGATCCGCAGATGATCATGATTACCTTGCAACGGTTGTTGTTGTTGCCCTTCTCGTTATGCCTTCTTCCGCACTTTTCTCTCGATTGGTTCCCATGGGAAGGGTTCTCCGCGGATGAGATCTTCACGCTGGAGACTCCAGAGAGTTCTTTAGAATGCAGATTTGTGGCCAACCTCGGACCAAGAACTTTTCAGTTACAGGTCGAGTGTCCACGGGCTTGGTGAAAGTCGCAGAAGGCGTTTCGTGGTAATTCAGATTTTAGGTCCATGTATTACCCATCGTTTGGACCTGCTCTGATCCAGAGTTAATAGCATAGCTATGCTCTCCATGCGTTTCTTCGGCTCCGTGTTGGACGTTTTTGTCGTTGCGAGGGTTTTTCTTTTTTAATTTTTGATCCAACCACAGATCCTTTGACGAACTCTTTGTCGGCTTCCACTTTTGGGACACGACCTTTGTCTCTTCTTTGATGATGATGTAATATGGCTTTGTGAAGCACATCCTGTATTGTATGCGGCTTTTCCAAAGTTATCCACTTCCTGAACTTCAACTTGAACCAGAGCGTTTTTCGAAGTGCGTCTATTGCGACTTTGTCGCTTATCCCGCTGACACTAGCCATGACGGCTTTGAACCATATTATGAAGTCGTGGAGAGTCTCGTCCTCTCCTTGGGATAGGCTCCAGAGGTCCACATCAGAGGTTTCTTGATCTATGAACATCGAGTATTGCTTGAGGAACTCTGAGGTAAGCTGGCGGAAGCTCCTGACGGGGTTTTGCCTGAGATGAGAGAACCATTCTAGCGCTGCTCCGCAGAGGTTTTCTACGAAGAGGCGGCATTCGCCGGCGTCTCTCTCCTTTTCTCTGAACCTGGTTCTGCCCATCGCAACCTGAAAAGCTTGTAGGTGTGCCTTAGGATCGGTAGTTCCGTCTTATGGCATCACTTTGACCTTCCCAAGATCCGAAACCCTAGATACGAGTACTGAATGGTGTTTTATGAGCCTCTTCGAGAAGCAAATCGATCTCCGGTGTAATCCTAGTAGCGTGGTGGATTTGGGACTTCACCGCCTTATTTTCGGCCACCGTTTTCATGAGATCATCGCAGAGATCACGAATTTCAGAACTTTTGCTAGCAGATTCCCGGCTTTGTCGGCGTTCGCTGCGAGTGTTCCAGGTTTGCTCCTCGGCCAGTTCCTCATGTTCATTCCAGAAGATATCTTCTTCTTCTTCAATCATTAGGTTGTCGAACTGGGATTCGTACCAAGCCCCTCGGCTCCTTGTGCGGCACGGATGTATGTTTGCGTCTTCGTCCATAGGTTCGGACTGGCTGCTAGACTCCACGTCGAGGCATTAGACTTATCCTCCTCTTTATCTTCTGCAATAGGAGGATGATCAGGATCTTCCGTGTTGGCGCGGAGGTCACTTCATCGGATTTTTTCCAGACGGTTTACCTTGTGCCTTGATGGACCGGTCCAAAGGTGTTGTGAAGTTGAGTCTTCTACCACGGATTGGGGTTGTTCCACACGGAAAAAATGGACATGTTCCTCACTGTAAGGGTTTGGACCTGTTTAACGAGAGAATTCATGACCTTATCATGATCTACCGACTTCTTTTCGAAAGTCGAGAACATATTTTTTCACCTCCTCGAACACTGTGGTGTTTGCGTCGGCGTTGACCACATTGATGTTTGTCGCTGGAGTGTTTTCAACGTTTTCTCGACGAGGTTGTCGTCATGAGGCTGTTGGTTGTTGAGATCTGACATGTTTTGATTGAGCGTTGATGGCTGAGAGTTAGATTGGTCTGTACCCCTACCCCCTCCTCCTTCTAGCGCCAAACTATAGGAACCGAAATTTGCATTGTCAATTTTCGTTGATTTAAGAAAGGCAAGGTAAACCTAGCTTTCCGAGAGGTCTCAGATTTCTGCTAAGCAAAAAACATCAAGCAACCAAATAGTGAGAACAACAATATAACGATGAAATAATAAAGACAGAAAGAGAACAAAGAGGATCTTATTCTGAATCAATGGTTTGAGCGTTACAACGGGTAAAGCCTTAGCGGAAAGAGCCATCGGCGATTTCCTAGTTCTAACCTCGTAAGACCTGAATAACCTAGTTAAGTCACAGTTCGATAACAATAAAAAAGAAATATGCCTAATTTCCCTAAGTGCTATATTTGCTCTGAGTAAGAATTTTTGTGTGTTCTGCATTCTCAACCTCGAAGTCCTTATATACTCCTCCTAGAGGCGGTTTTCTCTTTCCCCTTCTGCCCTCGATCGAATTTATCGCTTTGCGGAAATATTCCTTTTTTCACCCGATCTTCATGATTATCTTTGGAAACTTCACATTTATCTTCCGATCTTGACATTTATCTTCCGAACTTAACATTTATCTCTTCCTGCAAAAGAAAAGATAAACCGTCATAGAGATTGGACTCGATTTCGGATAAAATCGCGAGTGGGCCTTTAGCCGATTTTTAAACAACTCTCAGACCGTTTTTTGACTTAGGCATTTTTGCGAATTTATCGAAAGAGGATTCATGTGATGACATCATCCCTTACGAGAGTTATGATCTTTCATATAGTGCAGGCAACTTTAGGTGTTTAGTTAATCGTTACCGTTTTACACGATCATTCCAAACTTTATACGAGGGAACGAGTTCATACGGTAAAGTTACAATGTCAATCTTGATCGAGACAAAAAAAAGATTAGTTCGATCAAGTTTCGAAGGAGAGAGTTACGATGATGAGACTGAAACGGATTGATTGATCCAACTCGCCGAACAGGCGAGTTGGATTGCTTGTGCTACCTAACTCGCCCGTTTGGCGAGTTGTGTTTGTTTAACTCGCTGAACGGGCGAGTTGGTTGCCTCATTTGATCCAAATTGCCCGTTCGGTGAGTTAGTCGGCCCATGCTGCCCAATTCGCCCATTCGGCGAGTTGTTCGGCTGGCACTGCCTAACTCGCCCATTCGACGAGTCGGGCTGGTCCAACTTGCCGAACAGGCGAGTTGGTCGGCTTGTTCGTTCGACGAGTTGGACATCTTGCTCGGCCAACTTCTCCATTGTTTGAGTTTGATGATCGATTCCTTCAGTCGTTTCGTTGTCTTGACACACGGGGACACATCAACCCAAGGTCTAGGAAAAACTCTTCTTGATAGCTTACCGTACAGACCATTCCTTCGTGGTTAGCCAAAACTTGAGTTTGATTTTCCCGCTCCCCCTTTTTCGAGATATTATCTTTTTTCACAATGAGTACATTTCTCGGTAGGTTTCTGATGTTGATTTTGTCGTAACCGATTTTGCCCCTAACAAGAATATTTCCATATTTGCATATTTCCATATTTGCATTATTAGCATATTTCCATATTTACATTATTAGCATATTTCCATATTGCATCTCTACTTCCTCATAAGGAATGTTTCCTTAACTGATTATTTGCCACAAATATAAATATTCGCCTAGCTTAATCTTTAGAAAAAAGAAATCTATTGTGTGTCATTGCTCTATGCGGATTTGATCCCTAAGTACTACACTCGATCTCTTTTGGCAAGAGTAATATTTGTGTGTTAAGACTAGGGTTAATTTGATAGTTAATTGTTTAAGATATTTATACCCTGCTAGAACAATAAAAACATGAATGTCTAACTTGGCCCCGTTGCCGGAGAGCATTGATCGCCATTAGATTTAATTTCTAGAATTTAATCTAGGTTTGTTACTACTTTGAAGTTACTAATTTTTTCTTTTCCTTTGTTTTTCAGGTGCATGCATAGACACACTAAGAGCAATAAAGGATAAGAACTACTATTTTTCGACCCCGATAAACTTGAACGTACGATCCACAAGGAAAGACGACAAGCATCGATCGACAGCACTTTCATCGGGTCGATCGACATTTCTTTACGGACAGCATCGACCGACATCATAACTCGATCATCGACCGACACTGATCACATAGCACCAATTGACAGCAACTTACCCGCATCGATCGGCAGAAGCTGGCGAGTTCAGATGGTTGCGATTATTATACTGACTCGGGATGAGAATGGAGACTTGCATGACCAAGATGGTCATTTGCATAATGCAGCAGCTCAAGAGATAGACGATCAGGGGACCATAATCCATGATACAGAAGCAGAAGCAGACGCTGTGATAGCTCAACCTGAAGCTAATGTCCAAGCTGCTCATAGAACACTGGCTGACTACAACCATTCAGACCAGTTCAACGCCAACAGATCCGCCATTCTTCCTCCAGCTTTTCAGAGGAATGATTTTGAAATCAACCTCACCTTCTGTGGACTTGTAGCACAAACACTTTAATATGGGTTACGATATGAGCACCCTATGGATCATTTGAAGCGATTTAAGGATTTAGTGACTGCTATCAAAGTAAATGGAGTCCCCGAAGACTATCTCTTTTGTAAGTTTTTCAAGTACTCACTTGCTGGAGAAGCTTTATATTGGCTTAAGCAGTTACCACCATGATTCTTGACATCCTGGAATGACATCAAGAATGTTTTTTTGCGTAACTTCTTTGATGACGCAAGAGCAGGAGATCTGAAGAGCAAGATTGCTACTTTTTCACAAAAACCCTCAGAATTTGTTAGAAACTCTTGGATCAGATTCAAATCATACCAAGGAGATCGTCCACAACATGGGTTCAACAAAGTGCAACTTCTCAGCACTTTCTGTAGAGGTATTGAATTACAATACCAGATGGCTTTGGACACAACTAGTGAGGGAAATTTCAGCACTAGGAATCCTGTAGAAGTTACAAGGTTGATTGAGAATCTGGCATCCAGCAGCAGCACCAAGAACACAGACTTTGAAAGAAAAAAATCAATTCAACTATGAGAAAGGATCAGATTGAAGAAGTCAAGGAAAAATTGGATAGTTTTCATAAATTCTTCAGGAAGTAGATCACTTTTGCAGAAGTAGAAGCAATAGAGTCTGGAAATGACAAGAATGAAGAAGAGGAGGTGAACTACATTGAGGGGAATGGTTTCCAGAGACAAGGAAATCTAGGTTTCAACAAGAACTCCTATGAGAATGGTCAAATGAGTAGCTTTACCCAGGTTTCATAGCGAAAATCCTTCAACAACAACAGAACTTATGGATCTTCTTACTACCAAAATCCTCCTCCAAAGACTCAAGAAAGAAAGAATGAATTAATGGTTGACAGAGTTCTAGAGGGACAGCAGTAGGTGACTGTGGATTTCAATGGAAAGATAGATGGGTTGTACCTCAATCTCAACACCAAGTTCGAAAATCTCAACACCCATGTGAAGAAGCTGGAGAATCAGGTGCTGCAAACAAGTGAGACCATTAAGAGGCATGAGAGCGTGATCAAGGAGAAAATGGAGGCTGGACAGAAGCACCACGTCAATGCATTGATTGATGATTATTTCTAGCAGGAAGTCAAGAGGTAAAGGCTCCAAGAAGGAGATTTTCTTGTGGAAAGTTTGATGTCATTCGGCAGTTCGCATTGGTGTCGATCGACACCAAGTAATGATCATTGATCTACAGCGAATCTTGCAGCATCGGTAGTTTCTTGTGAATCAACAAACATCAATCGACACCTACACGAGATAATCGACCGACATAGAGATAGAGGAATCTATCGACAATGCTACCTAAGCATCGATCGACAGATGAGAAAGTCGGTTCGACTGCCAATCATCGCTGCAAATTTGATTGTGCATCCAACCAGAACGGTTTCAGAACAGAATACTAACACATCTGAAAGCAAAAGATCCCCAAACATTTATGCAGAGAAGCCAATGAAAAAGAGATGGATAGCTTTACCAAAAGAGTTTTCAAAATTCTTTTAGATACTCCTTTTGATTAATCTTATTATACTCATAGGTTGTGGATGTTTTTCAGGGAAACAAGGGCGGCAGACAAAGATATAGAGGTCATGTTCAAACATCTTAGAGAAAAGATGAAACATAGGACCTGTCTGAAGAAGAAAAGTGATCCTGAGAAGTTTGTGGTTTCATGCTTTATCAAGGGCAACGAATAACCCCAATGCCCTCTGTGATACTGGATCATCAATAAGCTGCTCAAATAATCGAGACTCCTTCACATTTGTAATCTGCTCAAAGGTGAACTCAGGAGGGATGGTAAAAGATATTCCAGTGCAGATTAACAATACCCTAGTTCCATTAGACTTCCCCATGATGGACATCAGGATAGATTGGAACTCTTCACTTCTACGTGAGAGAGCATTCATGTCTACTGTGGGAGCTATCTGCGATATGAAATTAAAGATGTTGTATATATCTCTAATTGATCAAAATATTTTCTATGAACCTATCAAGAATAAGAACAAGGCTACTCTGATTGAATCGTGTGATGATGCATAACTTGTGGTCACATGCTTATGCGATTATGACTTCAATGAAGAGTCGGAAGATAGAGCATCAATCAACACCCTGCCCAAACAATCGATCGACGCGCTTGTAGTTCAACAATCAGTCGACACCCACCCCTTGTTATCGATCGATGACCATACTCCAGAACCGAAAAACAACTGCCACACAGATGGTGATTACAACATAGCCTACTCCGGTACGAAGATGACTACAGAGAAGAAGAAATAATCGAGTACCATGGTATTGCTATGGAAGAGGCTGATGTTTATCACATTTCCCATCGACTCGGGAAATCAACATCGATCGACAGTAACCATATGCCATAGATCGATATTGAGCTAGAAGCAATGTCCAAACTAAATTCAGATGTAGAACACGAGAAGGAATATGTTATCTACAACTAGATGAGTTCGATATCATGAGAGATCCAGACGGTCACGAAAGAGCTATGGATGGCATACTACTAAATGTCACGAGGGAAGATATTGCAGACATTCTTGACATGGCTAATGGAGCTGGAAACCTTTTTGTGCAATAGTCTGGTTATCAAGCATTGATTGACGGTCACCATACACCATCGATCGACACACGTCCAGTATGAGAAGGATACGATGAAGATTACTGACAGGAAGAGAAGATTGAATATCGCTGCCTGGCATAAGATGACGCTGGTTGGGTGATGAAAGCGAGAGTAGATAATCAAGCATCAATCACCGGCTACTCATGGCCATCAAATGAAATCAGACGAGAACCAGAACACAAACTTGGAGCAGAAGATACAGATATTTTTTATCTTAGACCGGATGTGTTTAGAATTTTTAAAGACCCAGAGGGACGTGCACGGGCTCTTCATGCGAGAACCTACATTTATCTAAGGAGGATGTATCAGATTCTCTTATTATGGCTAATGGATCGGATAATATGTTTGGACAACAGCAGCAGCCATCGATCAACGCACAAGATACAACATTGATCGACATTGAGGAGCAGAAGAACGAACAGATCTATAATATTCCATACACTCCCAAGTATCCTGGATCGATCGACGGCACCCACAAAGCATCGATCGACAGATCCTTTCCGAAAGTACACAAGTTTTTTCCTTCCGATGCCTACAACTTTCCACCATCGATCGACAACAACATCAGGTTATTGATCAACTGGCGTTTCGATCAGGGTACGAGAGCTTTTGATGCTGAGGGCAACAGACTTTTCCGCTGGAAAAAAAACGATGAGTATGGCAACTACAGAGATGAGAATGGTAATGCAAGAGCTACAGACAAAAGAGTAGTGAATGTGCAAGCTGAAGACATTAGAGCAGTTCTAGAGAGAGATAATTTTTTCGAGCAAAGCTACATATGTTTACCAGAACATGCAACAAAGATCGCTATGTCTATGAAGGATCAACGGACATACCGCAGAGAAGAGATTGATAATACTGTGCATGAGATCTACAGAGCTCAATAGATATCACTGGATGATTTCTAGAAGAGACTGGATGATGTATACTATCCAATAGACACATGCCTCACCGGTTTGACTGCACGCATGGATGAGATGAAGCAAGATTTGGATATTGTTCAGAGACAGCATGCGAATACGGCAGACTGACTGGCATCGATCGACGGAAACATCAGTCCATCGATCAACACTGAATACAACGACCAGAAAACGGCAGCAGAAATAGAATTGGAAGATAGGTTCGACAAAATTGCTTTTTCTCATAGCCTGATGAAGGAAGTTATTTCTCAGAAAATGGAGGATATATCAGAGAGTACAACTGCCAGATTTAGAATGCTACAGCGCAGTATTGAGATACTACGAGAAGGAATGCATTGAATGGAGTTTGCTAGATCAGTTACAAGGAATGAGAAACCCAGAGGAGATGAGGCAATTAGGAGCTTCGTTGGCACGTGGTTTCAGAAGAGCAAAGAAGATGTAGACGCTTGTTTTCCAAGTGTTGATCCAACTCCATACTAGTCACAGAGTTCACAACGTCGAGCTTAAGACTATAACAAAGCGCTGAGTGGGAGGCAACTCACTGTTTAGTAAGTTTTATTTTGTTTTTATTTATCTACTAATTATTTCGAGTTTTACATTGTTTTATAGACTGTTTGAGTCCACCATCAATCGACACCATAGAGGCACCATCAGTCAACATTGTATCGCGACCATCGATCGACCACACACGCCTACCATCGATCAATACTCTTTTACAGAGTCTGGTATCGAGTTTTCTACTTAAACTATTTACTTATGATTTAATTTTTCCTAACCAATCCGGGAAGGATTACACTAGGGATAGTGTAATTTAAGTCCTGGGAGGTTCGCTAATGCTATTTGATTTATTTTGTGTCTTATTTACTATATATATATATAAGTTTTTCAAAAAAAATTATTGAGTCAAGAAAGGGACTATGATCAAGATTTATTATTAACTAACCACACTTTAGCATCATTTTTAGAAGGTTGTTTGCAGAGATTACTAGAGATACCAAAGTGGATCATCATGCCACTATATCACACTTGCTTAGAAAATTTTAAGGAACCGAAGCTGATTTCCAACACTAATCCTGACATTATTTCATTGCTTTGAGGCTTGGTATACACCGGATCGGATTCCTTCTACGAGTTTGTAGGTACAAATCATTTCACCTTTGGTTCCCTTCTCTCTTTCTCTTCAGCATCTACCTAATAGCTTAAAAGATTGAGATGACTTCTTAAGATGCAGAGGGGTAGGTACATTACCTATGACCCCACCATTCTAATTCGGAGGAACGATCACACATTGTTGGAAGCGAGGGATAGGTACATTACCGATGACCCCACTATTCGCCTACAAATTTGCCAAAACAAAGCAAAAGAGAAAAGAAAAGAAAAAAAGAGGAAAATAAAAAAGGAGATGGCAAGATGGATTGTATCAGCATCATTGTCCATTAAGTTTGAGATCTAAAAAGATTCAGAGAAAAAAAGGGGAAGAAAGGAATCAGAGAAGACTTTGTACCTAGTTGTTTAGATACTTTTAGAGGCATAGTCCATGTGTCCTTTGATCGATACTCCCAAGGTAAAGCTTAAATGTTTATTTTATGCAAAGAAATGAAATCAATAGAGAGGTGAGTCAGACTAGTATTTGCTAAGTTATTGGTATACTGGATTTTGTTGCTATACTAGGATAGGGTATATAAAGTTTCTTTGTGATTAACTTGATAGGAAGTGGTTGCAATAAAGTAAGGTGAAAATTATACTCAGACATTATGTGAGTCTCCGCTTTTCAAAATCTCTTTCACAGGCTTAGTTTGCTTGAGGACAAACAAAAAGTTAAGTCTGGGAGAGTTGATATAGCCTATTTATTACTAGTTTTATGTCATGTTATAGGCTTTATTTAGGGTTTACTATGTGTGTATAGGATATATTTTAGAGTGTTTACATGTTTAGGAACGTTTAAAGATACATGGAGATACTTGGAGCTTTTAGAGCATTTAGGGGAAAAGAATCCGTAGCTGACTATTTGAGGAGTCGAAGTACAAGATTGTCATCGATCGACGACACAACCTTGGAGTCCACCGATGATAAAAGACCAAGGTCGATCGATGATGCACACTTGCCTTCGATCGACATCAAATATGTAGACAGCCGATATAAAAGCCCAAGTTTAGAAGACAAATGACGAGAATGCCCTAAACGAGTTTTGACCTATGTTTTAGGGTTTTTATATTTATACTTATGTATTGAGAGGATGAGGAGTGTGCAAATGCATGCAAGGCTTGACACAACTTACATAGCTTTATAGTTCTAGGTTTTTAGGGGGGAAGATTCATAACTTCTTAGGGAGATTTGTATTAGAACCCCAGTATTTTATCTATGCATTATATTCAAACTATTGTTCTTTCTTTGATTATGTCAGAGTAGTCATCAACTAGATTTAGGGTTGAATGATAGCAATCATGGATTAGCCCAAAAGTAGGATTGCTAGTTAAATTAATATCCATCAATTGAGTTGTGCTTAATGCTTGCATTCTAGAGTAGCTAACTAGGATCTCGAAAGTAGGACATGGACGACTACGAAAGTAGGTTATGTGCCATAATAAACTCCATTGAACTAGACTGTTAGGCAGATGTGAGATCTGGTCTAATAAGTCTGATGAACTTATCAAATCTCGTTCACACTTCCTTCTGATTTCACCGTCGATCGACATCAGGCATTAGCCATCGATCGATGATCTTTCCTTTTGCTCTCATACGAGAGTTGGAGTTAAAAGGGTCAGAATAGTTAATATTTGAGTTCAGTATATTTACATATTTGTGCTTCATATCCACTATAATCCATTAGGGTTGAAACCCGAGATCTAATATATTTACATTAGCATCAAGTTAGTTTATTAGAATATTTTCATATTTGCATATTTCCTTATTTGCATTATTAGCATATTTCCATATTGCATATCTACTTCTTGATGAATATTTTCTTAACTGATTGTTTGCCACCAATATATATATTCGCCTAGCTTAATCTTTAGAAATAAAAAATCTATTGTGTGACATTACTCTCTGTGGATTCGATCCCTAAGTACTACATCTGATCTTTTTGGCAAGAGTAATATTTGTGTGTTAAGACTAGGGTTAACTTGATAGTTATTTGTTTAAGATATTCATACCCTGCTAGAACAATAAAACACGCATGTCAATGATTTATTAGGTGCTCTTAAATGCAAGATTATATTTTACCAAGTTTATTTAGAGTTTAAGTGATTTCATGCCCAAATTTTTAAGGTGTTTATATCGCTTGGATTTATGCATGCTCGATTGCGTGAGACCAATGAGAATTGATGTTTAATTCATGATTAGCATATAGATTATTGTCATCAAAAGGGATTAATATAATTGAATGAGATCTAGACGTATAGAACTTGTTGATTGTTTTGTTTGAACATCTTAGTTGAATCTTGATCATCCTATATTGATTATCTTTACCCATGGACCCATCTTTATCATTTGATTCTTGCACTTGTTTCATATTGAAATTGTGATCACCTTGTTTAATCTTGTTAAGATTTTAGTTTTGGTTACTAAACACTACGCATATTTACTTAGTTTAAGACATGGCTTGCATTCTTAGTGCTTGAGATAATTCTAGATTAGACTTGACACTTAATTGCTACAACAACATTTTTCTTGCAATATAAGCGTAAGAAGGATTTAAAAAATTTACACCTCAGTCTCTTGGGTTTCAAGCCTAGTACGGTTCCTATGGGTCCAACTATGCATTTTAGTATTGAAAATGGTGTTCCCTTGGAGAGTTCTACTTCTTACAAAGAGCTCATTGGTCGTTTATGGTACATCACTATCATCAGAGATGTCAATTAAGCGGTCAACAAACTGAGTCAGTTTCTCTCTAAACCCACTAATATAAAATTATAGGCTGCTTATAAAGTTCTTCAGTACATTAAATGCACCCTAGCCAAGGTCTTCTACTTACGTCTTCTCCTGATTTGGCTCTTACGGCTTTTTCGGATGCAGACTGGGAGACTTTTCCTGACTGTTGGAGTTTTTTTTTGGATTATGTGTCATCCTTCGTAATTCTCTCATCTCTTTTAACTCCAAGAAACAAAGTGTACTCAGTCGTAGAAGCACCGAGGCAGAGTAATTGAGTTTAGCTAATGCTACTTGTGATCTTCTTTGGCTCCATCAGCTTCTTCAGGCTTTCAAGATAACTATCAAGCTTCTGATCACTTTTTTTGTGACCAGAAATCAGCTTTGCATTTAGCTTCCAATCCAATATTTTTTTAATGCACCAAGTATCTAGAGATTGATTGCCATACTACATGTGATCAACTCAAAGCTAGTTTTCTCAATATGATTCATTTAACAACTTTGCGGATATTTTGAAAGAAATCTTCATCCTAGTCCATTTCACTCCCTTTTGTCTCGATTCTCTGCCTCAAGCTTTTATCTTCCTCTCGTAGCTCCAGATTAAGGCTTCTTGAGGCGTATTATACTATACATTTCAATGTAAATAACAATATATTTAGTTAGAGATGTTAGTTAGCCTTTACTCATGTGGAGCCAATCATTTATAGACTAATCAGTGAATGACAAGGAATTTTATTTCCTTATGTAAAAATATACGTATGCAACTTGAATACTTACCAAGATTGATAGAAATATTTGTCACCACATGAATAGTTACTATTCTCTTTTCTTTTGAGAACAATAGTTACTATTCTAGAATGACAAGGAATTTTATTTCCTTATGTAAAAATATACGTAGGCAACTTGAACACTTACTAAGATTGATAGAAATATTTGTCACCACATGAATAGTTACTATTTTCTTTTCTTTTGAGAACATTAGTTACTATTCTTGATAAGAACAAATCTGGGTAAAAGAGAGCCATATCTTTTTGGTAGAGAAAAGATCCGTTTGTGATATTTGTTTTTCTTTTGGACACGATAAGATTGGGAAAAAATACATAACGAATGAAAGACACATACATGCGTACGTTCAGTACTATTCATCACGACCCGATTCCACGTCGCCCCACCGAAGTTCCGACCGAGTGTTTATAACATGTGTTCACTCATTTTAAACCTAATAGCATGTTTCATTACTGGTTCCAAGAGTTATCAGACGCATAACCTTCGATCAAATACCAATCAAAACAAATCCATATACTTCTACTTACAATTTTATGGAAAGGAAAATAAAAAGAAAAGGATGAATAAACGGTTTGCTCGGTGAGAGGTTCTAGACTAATCTCTCCGCATGAATCTTTATACTAATTAATGAAGGAAAGAAGACTGAACAGTCACGACAATCAATCAAATGCAACTTGCGATAACATATCATCAGGCATTTCCATAGGGCTACTAAAAACCTAGCATCAATCACTACAAGAAAACTCGTCTTTTACTAGGACGGGTTTTCCTCGTTATTTCCTATTAAAGGGACAGTTACTAGGAAATTACGAGGAAACGCGTTTCGTCGAAACACGTTCGTCGTAAAGCCTATTTTCCTCGTAAGGTCCCAGTACAGTTTACGAGGAAGGCTTTCCTCGTAAACGCGTGGTAACCTTTTCCTCGTAAGGTCGTCGTAATCATTCCTAGTAAAACCGTAGTAAGTTCTTCCTCGTAAGTTTGTAGTAAACTTTACGAGGAGTTTACTAGAACAGCTTACGAGGATATTACTTGGAACCTTTACTAGGATTTTGCTTGGACTTATTTTTCCCTAATAAATATATTAATTATAAATATAAATAATTTATTTTTATAAAAAAAATCAAATTATAAATAAAAAACAAAATATTTTATAAATAGCTAAATAATATACAATTAAGTTTTAAAATTCAGAATATACAATTAAATTAAAAAAAAAACCACGGATACGGATTCTGTTCGTGAAATTGCCGAACGAACTCCTCCTGGCTCGCTAAATCATGCTCCTCTCCTAAGTTGGTTGACGGCTGTGACTGTGATGGTGGATGATGTTGGGTTGGAATCCCCTCGCGTTCCCGTCTCTGACGCAATATCTCCGCCAATTGCTGGTTTCCACCCGCCATATATTCGAGGACATCGTTGAGAGAAGCCATCTGCTCGGTGAGCGAAGCCACATGAGACTGGGTCGTCTGCAACTCCGAGCGCAGCTGAGCATTGGCATCATGCTGCTGCTGAGCATAAGACGATGTCGCTGCAGAGACATCGTTAATCGAGCCAATCCCGACGATACGCCCCTTTTTCCTAGGGGCGACCTGTAAATAAAAATATTAATAACATTAAAAAAAAATTAAATAAATAATAAAAATTAATAGTAAAACAAATTATTTACCTCCTCGTAAATCTTATCCACTTCAAGAGTGGATAATACGACTGGAGTCCCAGTCTGCTGAGTCAGCTGAGTCTGGCGTTCGTCAATTCGGGCAACAAAATCGTTGTAGTGATCGATTTGCGCTTCGATTTGTTCTCCAGTTAAGTATGGAGGAGGAGTGTCTCTGACAACCTTTTTGTGCCTGAACAATTTCTTGTTTCTTCGGTATGGGTGGTAAACGGGAAGAAATCGACGGTGACAATCGAACCAACTAGTCTTCCTACCATGCTTCAACTGAAACGCATCTGTCATTCCATTACAATATGGACAAGCTAATCTCCCATGTGTAGTCCACCCAGACAACATATCATATGCAGGAAAGTCACTTATGGTCCACAAAAGCATCGCCCACATCGTAAAGTTTGTTTTCCTTGAACAATCATATGTCCTCACCCCTGTTGACCACAAATCTTTCAACTCTTTTATCAGTGGTTGTAGAAAAACGTCGAGAGATCTTTTTGGATGTTTTGGACCAGGTATTAATATGGTCATGAATAGAAACTCTCGTCGCATGCACATCTCCGGTGGCAGGTTATAGGGTGTAAGAAAGACCGGCCACAATGAATATTGTCTCCCAGACATTCCAAATGGACTAAATCCATCAGTGCATAATCCTAGATACACATTCCGGCTATTGCTAGCGAAATGTGGATGTACATTGTTAAAATGTTTCCAAGCTCTTGCATCTGATGGATGAGTCATCTCTCCATCCGTCTGAGTATGCTCGGCGTGCCATCTCATCCCTCCAGCAGTCTCCTCAGATTGGTACAATCTTTTCAATCTGTCTGTGATTGGTAGGTACCACATCCTTTGGTACGACACCCTATTACGCCCTCGACCTTGCGGTTTGAATCGTGGTTTCTTACAAAATCGACATTCTTCTAACTTCTCATCATCTCCCCAGTAAATCATGCAGTTGTCGATGCAAACGTCTATCGTCTCCGAGGGCAACCCAAGACTATATACCAATTTCTGAATCTCATAATAAGATTTAGCAGACACATTGTCTTCTGGCAAATACTCTTTAAACAAGTCTGCCCATGCATCCATACATTTTTCAGGTAGATTGTGATCGGTTTTAATACTCATCATTCTAGCAGCCAACGACAATTTAGACAGACCTTCTTTACAACCACTGTAAATTGGCTCATTCGCAGCTTCTAACATTTCATAAAACTTTTTTGAATCTAAGTTAGGTTCTTCAACTTCATCATCATCATGAGTTACAAATGCATCACCTACCATATCATGAACCCTATCACAATCTACCATTTGTTCCTCCTGGTGATGATAACTAGTTTCATTACGCAAATGATCTACCGGTTCAACTTGCAAATTCCTACTACTGCTAGCTTCATCATTCCTACAACTAGCATCTTCTCCATGTTGATACCAAATATAATAATAAGGCATGAACCCTCTATTTATTAAATGCTTCAAAACACTTTCACGAGGGCCTAATTTTGTATTGCAGCATTTCCGACAAGGACAGAACATCTTACCACTTTCCTGTGTGAGTGGTGTAGAATCTGCTTGATGCATAAACGTCTCCAACCCTTCGAGATATTCTGTCGTCACCCTCCCGTTATTATCTCTGTGTGAATACATCCACTTCCGCAACTCGAAAATATTTCCCGGGCCGGACATTTTTTTTGTGTTTGATCAAGCTTATAGCTGATTATTTTTTTGTGTGTTTCAAATGAATCACAATTGTGGTATTTATAGAAATTTTCAAATCGGAGCATTTACTAGGAAATTGCTATGAAATGAACACGTTTTTATTTAAATTCCATATTTCCTATCCAGGTCCTCCTAATTTCGTAGTAAAACACATTTTCCTCTTAATTTCGTAGTAAAGTATTACTAGGCTTTTTTGCGAGGAAAAATCTTTACTACGGTCTTACGAGGAAATGTAATCTTCCACGTCATTTCCTCGTAAATGTACTACGGTTTTACGAGGAAATATGTTTCTCGTGATTTTACGACGAGATTACGAGGAAATGTATTTTCCAAGTAATTTTGACGTAATTTCGTAGTAAATTTACGAGGAACATATTTCCTAGTAATATTTCGTAGTAACTTCTTAGTTTTCTTGTAGTGAATCATTGCAAGAATTAAATCATTGCAAGAATTAAGTCATTGCTACATATGGGCTCGACCGACTCGGTAAAGACGACCCAGACATAAGTACATATGGCTCACTCACGGACGTCCCTCCTCGTGTTGGCGTATCACGCGAGATCTTACGTTAGCCACTATCCCAAGGCTTCCTAAGTGATTATCCATTTTGCAGCACGTTGGCCCCTTCTGGCATTGTTACCCTTCGATCATAATAGCCACATAACTATCTGTATTACGGCCCATTGGCCCCTTCCGGCTATGTGTGTCCTATTGTTATAATAGCCATGTCTGCCATGACTAGGCATGACTTGATCTTACGGTGCCCTTGGCATTAACCTTCCGCGGGGTACCTTATGTTTGGCTATTGTCTAGTGGGTACTCATCAATAACTTATAGTCTCTTTCTAAATGTCACTCGTTCTCGGTTTCTTAACATCAATCATGTTCATTACTCATTAACCATTAACTTCTCGCGTGTACCTCATGTTAGGCTATTGTCCCAAGGTTATCTCATCATTAGACGCCACTCATTATCGGAGTCACATACATTACACTTCATACTCATCATTCATTATCAATCATTCTGATACCAATTATAACACTCCATTTGTAACTTCATCTAATACTTAGGCGTGCAGTTCTTTCTAGCAACCTAAATCTTCATAAAACAATCATCACATGGAATCATAGCAACCAATCACACAAGTAATCACTCACATCAACACAAGGCAGTCCATTAAGTCCTTTTTAATTAGTGTGAAGGTTCTTATGCAATATGATTCATAGATTTAACAACTTAACTATCATTATGATCAATCATCCTAGTCATCAACCAGGGTCTAACCAAACCCTAACTCCACATCAGCCAATACACATACCATGAGAAAAGATTGGGTTTGAATCACCTCACCTTAAAATAGATATAGATTTAGATCTAGAAATCTGGAACACAAGAAAGCAATGAACAAGATCCAGAAAAAATGGACACCAATTGCTTGGCCACCACCACCACTCACGGCCGCCGGCTTGGTCTCGGTGAGGAGAGAGAGATCTAACGAAGTGAGAGAGAGAGGCATGCGAGGAAAGAGAGACAGAGGAGAGAGGCGACGTGTGTGTGTGTGTGTGTGTGTGTGTGAGAGAGAGAGAGAGAGAGAGAGAGAGAGAAGAGGCGACGTGAGAGAGAGAGAAGAGAGGCAGAGATTTAGGGTTTCTGGTCTCTGGAAATCCTTGTAGAGATTCGCTTCAAGTTTCTAATGGGGAAAAAGAGGGGCTGCCTCTAATTATAAGAAAATAAGGTGAACCCTAGGTCTTTTACCCTAATGGGCGTATACAAGGATTTCCCATTAAAAACTTTTTGGGCCAGGTTTCGGGCAATTACAATTCTTCCCCAAATTCCAACCTTAACTCCAAACTTAACGGCCGTAACGAAAATGAACTTCATTTACACTTCATTCACACATCATACATCAATCAAGGGAGGAACACAAAGCTATAATACTTTACTCAACATCTCTTTTGAAAACAAACGAATGAATCAAATAAATGAACGGAGTAGCACTACAATATTTTAAAAAGCTCAAGGCATCTATAAAATCCACATAATGCCTTTAGAAATGCAAAACACCAAAGCCAAACAATAAATCGAAAAACATGTTTCCTACTCCTAAGAGATGATCCTAAGATCTCATCTAGCCACTAAGATGTGGAGAAACACGGCCGGCCTCAGATCAAGGACCAACTGATTCAGGACCATTAGTTGGAGCTTCCGTCTCGTTCTCTTTCCCTTGCGAGTCCTCTGATGGGTCTTCTTCTTCTTTATAGCTCGAGATGTCCACCACTCTTGAAGAAATCCTCTTTTATGATTCTACGGCTAGACCTGCCATTCGCATCACCAGAGTAAATTCAAGAGGTTCCAAGATGCCAATCAACTTAGCATGAATATCGCCACGAAGCTCCGCCTTGTACACCAGACACCACACATCTACCGACTTCAACTTGCACCTCTTGGCCTTGTCAAGGAACTACTCAGTGTGTGATCCATGCTTCGCCATCACAGCTTCACATTGGCATGGTCCGGTAATAACCATCAGAGAATCAACGCAGTGGATGTCTTCTAAAGACGACCACACGTCCTTGAAGGTCTTTCCGCGGATCACGGCCATAGCTTCCTCTAATGACCCCATCCCCTCTTAGGTAGTGCCACCTAGGCCTCAGGCGAGAGCTGGAATGTCGCATGGCCTTGCTCGGGCATTCTCTAGAAGTGGGGCATCAACACCTTACACTTCACGGTCGACTCACGTGGGTGTGCCAATGGTAACTCTTGGAACTTCTCTTATGGTTTTGGGTACATTGGCTGCACTAGATTACCATCCTGGTAGTAGTACTCCCTATAAGCATACGCAAGCGTACCCTTGGGACCGTAGTGCATATGTCCCATCCTGTGAAGAACTGGCAAAGAAATCTTGCAAATAAAGATTCGATTAGAACTGTAATAGAAGCATAGATATAGTGGGTGGTTTTCGAATAATTTCAAAATATTTTTAGCTGTTCATAAAATTTCACAAACTATTTTCCAAAACTGAATTAGTTTTTCGAAAATGACGGTCATGCTGACCCCTTAGGATAGCGCTAAGGGATCTTAACATGTGCACTGATACCAATTGTAATGCCCCAATCTCCCGTCGTCAGACCGAGGTTTTAACCGAGGTTCTGACTGGGTGTTATGGACACACATCTACACATTTTAGACCCGCTGGCGTGTCCCGTTACTGGTCTAGGAGTCATCAGACACATAACTTTCGATCAAATACCAACCCAACCAAATCCATATACATCTACTTATTGTTCTGCGCACAGGGAAATGGAAAGGAGGGCATAGGTAAATGGGCTACTCAGTGAAGCAGTTCTCTAGACCAACCTCTCCGTATGAATCTCTAACTACTTAATGCATGAAAGAGGACTGACCAACCAATACAATTAATCAAATGCACATAACGATAACATATCATTAGGCATTTCCATATGGTTACTAAAAACGTAGCATCAATCATTGTAAAAATTCATTTCTACACATGGACTCAACCCACTCGGTAAACACGACCCAAACAACCTACACATAAGGACCTATGGCTCGTTCACAGGCGACCCTCCTTGTGTCGGCCTATCCATGAGATTTTACGTTATGCACTTCCTCGAGGCTTCCTAAGTGACTATCCATATTGCAGCATGTTTCCCCTTCCGGCTATGTTTGCCCTACGATCATAATAGCCACGTGACTATCTGCATGACGACCCGTCAGCCCCTTCCGGCTTTGTCCGTCATGCGGTCATAATAGCCACTTCTGCCATGACTCGGCATGACTCGATCTTACGACGCCCTTAACATTAACCTTCCATGGGTACCTCTTGTTAGGCTACCGTCCTGCAGGTACTCATCGTTCACTTATCGTCTCTTTCTAGATGCCACTCGTTCTCGGTGTCTTAATATCAATCATGTTCATTACTCATTAACCATTAACTCATCATTAACTTTCTGCGGGTACCTCATGTTAGGTTACTGTCATGCCGGTATCTCATCATTAGACGCTACCCTTTTCGGTGTCACATTCATTACACTTCACACTCATCATTCATTATCAATCATTCTGATACCAATTGTAACACTCCATTTGTAACTTCATCTAATAACTTAGGCATGCAGTTCTTTCTAGCAACCTAGCTCTTCATCAAACAATCATCACATGGAGTCATAGCAACTAATCACAGAAGTAATCATTCACATCAACGCAAGAGAGTCCATTGAATCGTTTTTAATTAGTGTGAAGTTTCTTATGCAATATGATTCATAGATCTAACAAATTAACTTTCCATTATAATCTATCATCCTAGTCATCAACCATCAGCCAATATACAGATCATGAAAAAGATTGGGTACGAATCACCTCACCTTAGAATAGATCTAGAGTTAGATCTTGAGGTTTGGAACACAAGAGAGCAACAAACGAAATCCAACAAAAACGAACAACAATCGTGCGCCGGTTTGGTCTTGGTGAGGAGAGAGAAATCCGATGAGGTGAGAAAGAGGTGCGCGAGGAGAGAGAGAAAAGAGGCGACGTGAAAGAGAGGAAGAGAGAAATAGATCTAGGGTTTCTAATCTTTAGAAATTACTACAGAGTTTGCTTAAACCTTCTGATTGAGAAAAAAGGAAGAAGGACCGCCTTTATTTATAAAAAAAAATGAAGGGAATGTAGACAAGACTTTCCCATTAAAAACTTTTTGGGTCAAATTTCGGACTGTTACATATTTAATCAAGCTTCCACCTATATATATATATAGTTCGCGAGGTTGCAACCTCCTTAAACACATGGTGTAAAAGTTTTCGTCTTAAACTTGAACAATGGATTCAAGATTCATCCATAGCAGTCCTTCCTCGAGGTTTTTCTCTCCAATTCATCGTCAAAATGCATTCATATGTATATTGATTTGACATAGATATATAAATATATATTGTATATTTTTGTAAGGCCGATCTATTGCTAAGATATGTGCAAATGCCCGGTGAATACTAGAAAATTTCATGTTTTTCTCTTTTAAAAGCTTTTGCTCTTTTCCTAAATAAATTAATTTCTTACCATTTTAAATCTGGAGAACCTAGCTAAATTATTGTTTATTTACCACCAATCATAACTCGCCCGCTTTTCCATGATTTCGCAGGAATCCATATTACGTTTTATGCTATATCTGATTGAATTATTTAGGGTGTGATCATATAGTGAATATAAAGTAAATATTTACTCTATCTTGAAGTTACTTTAGGTTCCCTAAAACATTACCAATTAAAATAAATATTGTTTTCTCATATTTACTCTAACTAGGTGAATACACGCGCTTTGCACGGAATGAATATTATGTATATAAATTATTTTGACATATTACTATTTATTCATGCTCATTTACGTATTATGAATAATAAATATATTAAGTAATTAAAACAAATAACCATTATCTATATAATTAAATCGGAGTAAAGATATAAACCAAAATAACACTCTTCTTTATTTACTATAATTTTTATTGGCATATAAATCAAATTAATCATTTTTATTTATTTTATATGTTAAATAAATAAAATTAAATGATATTAATATAGATATATAATATGTGTTAATATGAATATTTATTAATTTTGGTTCTCATTTTTATGGTATAACAAAAAAAATTAACCATTAATCTTCAAAAATTTCATTGTGAGAATTTTAATAGTTTTAATTTATAACCGTTTTTAAAAATCCGCAGAAAAGTTTGAAATCAAAATATTAAGATCTCACTACTTTTAATTTTGAAAATAACATATTTACGTATTTTTATATGGTATATAGTTTAACTTAAATTATATTAATATATATATAATATAAATATATATACAGTTTATTAAATGAGACTTCATACACATTATTTTACAATCTTTTGTATCTTAGTATTACAAAAATTTAAATGATTAATCACAAAATTTTCAATTTGAGACTTTTAACAGTTTTAGTAATTTATAATCATTTTAAAAAATTCAAAATATATCATATAATTTTTTTAAATAATTTTTATTATATGGATAATTTAATTTTTTAATTTCTATTAATAATATAAAATTAAGAAAAATGATAAAGGATACAAAAATTGTTTATTATTCAAAATCATTAATTATTCTATATGTGTTAAACATATTAGGTTTAAAAAAGAATGAAAAATATTTTTTGTACAGTACTAATCAGTTTGATAATAGTTTAATAAAGGTATAATATATGATTTGATTGACCAACCTATTTTTGTAACGATTATAAGAATTATCCTATTAATGACATGTGACTACTTGAAATGTTATGATGCTTCTAAATTGATATATAAGGGATTACTGTTTTAATAGAGAAAAGTACACACTTATTGTTACTCCAAGTTTTGCTAGAGTAACGCCATTTACTTTATTTTTCATCTTTTTTTTTCCTTTCTATCATTTTCTTTTCATCTCTTTTCCACCTTTCTTTTTACTCCACTTTACTCTAACAAAACCAGTTATATTCTTATTGGCTTTTGTATTTTTGGGTTATTTTCTTCTATTAATAATTAATTTATTTACTCATAAAAAT